>CALNHX010002303.1:0-184354 GCA_940337035.1 Agriotes lineatus
GTAAGTAGCTTTATTATCGTGAGCGTCTTCTATTCCACGAATTTTGTTTTGCAGCCTACTAGATTATTTAGTCGCCCCAATTCCCTGCTGCAATTCAGTTTGTAAAACTAACGTAGTTCTTGAAACATAAATATGGGCCCAACTCGTTAATAGTTAGGTACCTATGTTGTGACAGTACAGTAGCTACGTGGTTTCAAACAATCTAAAAATATATTTTCAGTTGACACTTCAAGGCTTACTCTAGTAGTACCTATACCTATAATTACTACCTAGATAGAGACTTTTAATTCAAAAGCAGTCTATAAGTTTAATTGTTCTCATGCGTGTATAAGTAAGTACATATTTGCCCTTGGGAATTGCAAAATGTAGGTATGTAAGCGTAAATTCGTGAAAGAGCAATAATTCATTTCGACAATTGATTGGCCTAAATGTAGATATGTCGTAAATTGAAAATTACAAACTAAAACAAATGAATGGAGTAATTTTAGTACGATGGATACTAATATTGATAAAAAAAATGCATTACCAAGAAGTTTGCTATATTTACCAATTTGTGAGTATTGCAAACTATGCACAATTCTGGCTTTGCAGAAAAACGTTCGGAAGAGCTGCAGACTTGCGACTGTAGAAATAGAAAGACAAGCATAAGGCAACTGTAAACAATTAAGTTTAATTACATCGCTAATAACCTGTAAGCAGGCTATGCAAAGAACAACGCAGCAAATAAATTATCTCTAGCATCTTATCCTTAATTAAAAGCCTCTTCTTAGAATTCGCTAAAACCAACAATAAAAATAGCAGAAGCGGCGTAATGCGATCAAAAATTCATGTCCGTGAGGGACAGGCCAGCAACATACATTTCGCATTTTATTTTGTCGAGAATGGCAACACGGCGTAAGCTCCACTCCCTTCAGATCAAGTTCCCTCGGGCTGAGACACCGCCCCCTGTGCACCGGTCGGCCAATCGCGGCGCGCGGGCCGCCGCCATCTTGATTGCGGCTCGGCCGTAGCCAGCGCCGCAGCGGCGGGGCGCCGAACCACGCAAAAGCTTTCACGTGTAATATAGGCAAACGCACTCGCAAGTGTCTCTCTGCGAAATTGCGAAAATCGATCGCCCGCGCTGGTGGAAATTGCTGGAAAACCAGGTGCAGATGCCGAAACTGCAGTGATTTCCGCCCTCGGGCTCCTGGCGCTGTCCGGTCCTGGAAGGCGCCCCGCGCATATGCTGGCGTAGTGCGGTTCTGTGAGTTTCAGTTCCCTGTGCGATAAGGATTTTTGTGCAGTGCCCGGAGACGAACTTTGCTCAAAGGCGCCGTTGGTGAGTACGTATTTTTTTAAATCGGTGTTGTGCCCCTGTATGCGCGGATGCGCTCCGGATTGGCGGCCGTGGAAGCAAACGAATTGGTATGTACTACAGAAACGCTCGCAAATAATTTAATTGTCCCCTAAAAAAATAACTTGAAGTGAATGTTAAAAACCGAAATTAGGAAAACTAACCTTTTTCAATATTTTCTATCAATGTAAGTATAGTCAACAGTCGATCGTGAAAACAAATGAGGTTTCGCAGGGTTCTAATGTACTAATAGAAATATTTATTCAGATGTCTAGTGTCCTCCGTCGTAGAAACAACTGAGTTTCGATTTTTCCTGTTATTACCCGGTTTTACCTATAGAAACACTCAAACATTTACTGATGACAGCCGGTGTCTAAAGAAAGAATTTTAATTTGTGTTAAAAAGTAAATTTGTACTATTATATTATGCAAAATCTACGCTTCACTGCAGTACCATTTTACATCGATGTGCTCTAGATACTTGTCTATGTAAACACATGACTATCGGTTTCACAGCGTTATCCCGATAGAAACAGTAAAACGTTTGTTCAGGTTTCCACAACAAACATCAATTGTTAATAAATGTAAAAATATAATTTGCTCTATTTTGGACAGTTCTAGATATAGTCGACCACAGAGTCAAATTAATATCGATATCGCAAGGTTTTACCTATAGAACGTTTATTCAGATGCCTGGTGACATAATTCATGTGAAAATTAACTATCAAAATTAAACAACTTATTTTTTATAAATTTCGAAAAAAATGTGCATTATTTGTTATGAAATCGATCTTGGTAAATGGGAGTGAAAACTATTGAATATCGGTTTCACGTGGTTTTACCAGTGGAAACACATTGATTCAGATATTGGGTACATTTGACTTTAAAGAAAATAACAAATTCTATTTAGTTGGTATTATGAGGAAGTACTTATAACTACCCGACTAACCCTAACTAATAGGTATCGAGAAATGTAATCGGTGTTACGAGCACTCCTTCTTTGCACAATTTGACATCGATGTACTCTTGGTAATTTGTTGTGAAAACATCTGAATATAGGTTTTGCAGGATTTTATCTATTTGGTTACAAGGAATTTCTTTAAATGTAAAAATTAAAAGTTATGAGCAAAATTTACTTTTATTTGCAGTAATTGCCATCAACGTGCTCTTGGTAATTATAGATACCTAGTCATGAAAAATACTGAATACCGGTTTCACAGGGTTTTACCATAGAAACACATTTATTCAGATATTAGATTACATTTGGCTTCGAATAAAATATAATAAACTCTATAGTTGGTACTATGAGCATAATTGCAACACGTCTTTGTGCTATTTTTCATAAATGCCCTCTAGAAAGAATGCCATAGAAACAAATAAAATTCGATTTTGCAAGGTTTTACCCTGTTTCACCCATAGAAACAATAGAACATTTATTCAGATTATTTAAAAAATTTAATTAGTGTTAAAAAATAGATAATTACACTTCTGTTCTAAGCGAATCAAAACTCAATTGTAGTCACAGTATTCATATACCTATCTGGTTACATCAGGTTTACATCGAAATTTAATTTTTAATTAATATTCAAAATATCATATCCTATGTGCTACAAATAAAATTAACGATAGAAACAAATGAATATCGGTTTTACAGGATTTTACCTAGAGAAATATCGAACATTAATTCAGATACCTGGAGACATCTAATTACTTAACAAAATATTAGATGCTTTCAAAATTCAATTTGTGTTATAAAAATTAACAATAATTGATATTAATGTATGTCATTATTTTCTAAACTGTCAGTTGTGGAAACAAATGAATCTATTACAGATACCCAGTTTCCAAAATGTATGCAATAATTTTTAATTGATATTAAAAAGAGTATTTGGGCAGCAAATGAAAATAACTCTTAACTGCTGTTTTATAGTAATGCACTCCAGATAGTCGGCTGTAAAAACAAATGAGTATCAATTTGGCAGGGGTTCGCCCGTTAGAGGTTCAAACATTATTCTGATTTCTCGTAATTTCTTTTTAAAAAAATGTGAAAATTCTTGAAATAAAGTTTGTATTGCCTAATGGATAAATTAAATCTTATTTGCAATTTTTTATTGTTTCCTGTGGAAACAAATGAGTCTTACTACAACGGATATCCAAAATTTTAAAAATAACTTTTAATTAACATTTTTAAACCAAATAATAATATTTGTTTTATAGGTACATTAAAATGGATTATTTTGTCACTGTTTGGCATCGTTATGAGCTTGATAATGGGTTGTGAAAACAATTGAATATCGTATTTACCGGATTTTACCAGTAGAAAACCATTTATTCAGATATTATGTTCGATTTGACTACCAAAAAATATACTAAATTCTACAGTTTGAATTATGAGCATAACTAACTCTTCTTTTGTGCTATTCTATATTGATGTGGTCTAGATACTACGTCGTAGAAATAACTCGTGGTTCTGAAAACAATTGAATATCTACTTCACAGGATTTTACCAGTGGAAAGCCATTTAGTCAGATACTTATTATGTTCGATTTAGCTTTCAAGAAAATATAACAAATTCTACAATTTGCATTATGAGCATAATTAACTCTTCTCTGTACTATTCTATGTCGATGCGCTCTATATACTACGCCGTAGAAACTAACAAGTTGCGATTTCGCTGGGTACTACTGATGGAAACGCTTAAACATTTAATCAGATGGCTGACTGAAATTTAGTTTCCAAAAAATATATTAACAGTTTGTTGAAATAAGTATAATTTGTGTTAGTTAAGAACAAAACTTGTACACTTTTGCACTATTTGTCATCGATGCGCTCGTGGTAATTGGTTGTGAAAACAATTGAATATCGAGTTCACAGGATTTTACCGGGGGAAACCCATTTATTCAGATATTATATTCGATTTGGCTTCCAAGAATATATAACAAATACTACAATTTGCATTACAAGCACAACTAACCCTTCTTTGTGTTACTCTAAATCGATGCCCTCTAGATAATACATCGTAGAAACAAACGAGCTGCGATTTCGCAAGGTTTTACTGACGGAAACGATTAAACATGAATCCATATGCAAGACTGAAACTTCCTTTAAAAAATAACAGTTTGTTAAATTTCAAAAAATATGATTTCTGTTAGTTAAGAACAAAACTTGTACCTATAATTACCTACTTTTGCACTATTTGTCATCGATGCGCTCTTGGTAATTGGTTGTGAAAACAATTGGATGTCGAGTTCACAGTATTTTACCGGTGGAAACCTATTTATTCAGATAGGTATTAAGCCCGATTTGACTTGCTAGAAAATATAACAAATTCTACAATTTGCATTAAGAGCATAACTAACTCTTTTCTGTACTAGGTATTCTATGTCGATGCGCTCTATATACTACGTCGTAGAAACTAGCGAGTTGCGATTTCGCTGGATCCTACTGATGGAAACGCTTAAACATTTATTCAGATGGCTGACTAAAACTTAGTTTCCAAAAAATATATCAACAGTTTGTAAAAACAAAAAAATATGAATTGTGTTAATTAAGAACAAAACTTGTCCACTTTTGCACTAATAGTTGTCATCGATGCGCTCTTGGTAATTGGTTATGAAAACAATTAGATATCGATTTCCCAGGATTTTACCGGTGGAAACCCATTTATTCAGATATTATGTTCGATTTGGCTTCCAAGAAAATAGAACAAATTCTACAATTTGCATTATAAGCACAACTAATCCTTCTCTGTGTTATTCTAAATCGATGCGCTCTAGATAGGCTACTGCATCGTAGAAACAAACGAGTTGCGATTTCGCAGGGTTCTACTGATGGAAAATCTAAAACATATATTCATATGCCTGACTAAAACTTCCTTTAAGAAAATACCAGTTTGTTAACATCCAAAAAATATGATTTCTATTAGTTTAGAACAAAACTTGTCCACTTTTACACTATTTGTCATCGATGCGCTCTTGGTAATTGGTTGTGAAAACAATTGACTATCGAGCTCACAGGATTTTACCGGTGGAAATCCATTTATTAAGATATTATGTTCGATTTGGCTTCCAAGAAAATATAACAAATTCTAAAATTTGCATTATACTTCTAAGCACAACTAACCCTTCTTTGTGTTATTCTAAATGGATGTGCTCTAGATAATACGTCGTATTAGAAACAAACGAGTTGCGATTTCGTAGGGTTTTTCTGATGGAAAAGTTTTAACATTTATTCAGTTGTATGACTGAAATTTAGTTTAAAAAAAATAACATTTTCTTAAAATCCAAAAAAAATGTGATTAGTGTTAGTGTTAGTTAAGAACAAAACTTGTACACTTTTGCACTATTTGTCATCGATGCGCTCTTGGTAATTGGTTGTGAAAACATTTCAATATTCGTTTCACAGGATTTTATCTACGGAAACACATTTATTCATATATTATGTTCCATTTGACTTCCGAAAAAAATATAACAAATTCTAAAAACTAGTATTATGAGCATAACTACTAACTCTTCTTTGTGCTATTTTATGTCGATATCTAGATATCCCACCTTAGAAGCAAATGAAGCACAACTTTGCAGGGGTCTACTTATTGAAACTCCCAAACGTTTATTCAGATGTCTGATTGCATCTTAGTTTCCGAAAAAAATAACAATTTGTAATGAATGCAAAAATTAAAAAATATACCTAGTCGGTGTTATGATCACTTCTTCTTTGCACTATTTGACATCGTTCTGCTCTTGGTAATTAGTCGTGAAAACTATTGAATATCGGTTTCTCAGGGTTTTACCAATGGAAACATTTTTCCAGATATTAGGTTACATTTGGTTTCCAAGAAAATGTAATAAATTCTACAGTTGGTATTATGAGCATAATTAACCATTGTTTGTGCTATTTTATATAGATGCGCGTTAGATATCACTTCGTAGAAACAAATGAGGTTCGATTTTGCAGGGTTTGACCTGATTCACCCAAATATTCAAACGGTTGTTCAGATGTCTGATGACTGCTAGTTTTATAAAAATTGTTAAGAATTTTAATTAGATATATGCTCCACGCTAACCAACCCTCAACTGCAGTATTTGCATGGATACCTATGCTCTAGATATTTGTCAATCGAAGCAAATAACGAAATAACTATAGGTTTGACAGCGTTCTCCCGATGTAGACAGTATTCATATATCTGGTTATATCAGGTTTCCATCGAAATTTAATTTTTAAGTAATGTTAAAAATATAATTTGCCCTATAAATAAAACTAACCGTAGAAACAAATGCTCATCGGTTTCGCAGGGATCTACTAATAGAATCGCTCAACCATTTATTTATGCGTGTGATTGCATCTTAGTTTACAAAAACATATAACGATATGTTATTAATACGAAAATTCAAAAATCCAAAAAATATATAGTCGGTGTTACGAGAACTGCTTCTTTGCATAATTTTTTATCGATGTGCTCTTGGTGAAAACAATTGAATATCGGTTTCGCAGGATTTTATCTATATAAACACATTTATTCAGATATTAGATTACATTTGGCTTTCAAGAATATATAACAAATTCTACAATTTGTATTATGAGCCTAAGTAACCCTTCTTTGTGTTATTATACAATTTCAATTATGAGCAGAACTAATCTTTTTCTGTGCGATTTTATACTGGCGTGCTCTGGAGTCTAGATAGTTGGTCGTGAAAACAAATGAATGTAGGTTTTCTAGGGGTTTATCTTTAGAAACATTTCAATCTTTATTCAGATTTGCGATATGACCAAAATTAACCGTTTTTTGCAATATTTGACATCATGGTGCTCTTGGTAATTAGTCCTGAAAACAATTGAATATTGGCTTGGCACACTTTTACCGCATAAAAATAGAGACACGTTTATTCAGATATTAGGTTGCATTTGGCTTCGAAGAAAATATAAAAACGTCTGCAATTTCTATTATGAACGTAGTTAACCCTTTTATAGCGATACACTCTATCTAGATAGTCTGTCGTAGAAGCAAATAGGTTACGATTTCTTAAGGTTCTACGCTCAAATATTTATTCAGATGTTATTGCATCTTAGATATTAATTGAAAGTCTGAAAAAATAAAATTCTTGTTATGAACAACACTATTCTTTCTTTGCACTATTTAACCTCGCTGTGCGCTTGGTAGTTGGCTGTAAAAACAATTGAATATCGGATTTGCAGGGTTTTATCTATCGAAACACATTTATTCAGATATTAGATTATTTTTGGCTCACAAGAAATTATAATAACTTCTACAATTTGTATCATGAGCATAACTAACCATTCTGCATGCTGTCTCGTATTGATGCACTCTAAGTAATTCGTCCTAGAAACAAAGGAGTTGCGGTTTCTCAGGGATTTACTTATACATAGAAACGTTCAAATATTTTTCAGACACCTAGTTGTATCTGAATGTTCAAGAAAATTTTACAATTTTTAGTTGTAGAAAACGAAACAAATGAGTGCTACATCTACTTAGAAAGACAATTATTCAAATATTGAGTTACATTCCGTTCTCAAAAAAATTTGAAAAAAAATAATATTACATATTATAAGGCAGATATGATTGCATGTTAATAAGATATGGAACTTTTTAATCCGCAGGGAGCAAATGTTGATTTAAACTTTTATAAAATTAATATTTTTAACCGTAACCAATAATAATACTAAAAAAATAAACCAGCAACAAAATGGGTAAATAAATAACAATTGTTATAAACAAATAAAGAATAGAAATATTGGTAAATATGAAATTAGGTTTTCATTGGGCGATGTTAGCTTCTAAAAACAAAACAATAAATTAATAAAATTATCATTATTAGATATTAAAGATTTTAACACCTCCAGGGCAAATTATTATTATAAATTTATGTATTTTAATTACACTTTTCATTATATAGACACTAAAGGTTACATGTTACTTGTGTTGATATTCTTAAATGAAAGTGTAAGTATGGACTATAAAATAGGAAATTGCACCAATTACCATTTTAAATAATACCTATAAGATTTTTAAAGAAATTGATTATTTATCATCAGACCTTATAGTAATAAACTGTAGAAAACGTTGATAAGATAATACCATACTCTTTAGTACTAAAGACATATATTTATCAGAAGAATATTTATAGAAAAAGGTAAATACCTTATTAGTGTAAACATCTTGAAGTAATAAATTTATAGATTATGTATAAAACTTTAAGGAACAAACAGTGGTAGTTGCACTGCATTAAAAGGAAAGACACTTTTTAGAAAAGTATTTTTGTAGGCATAATTAATTTTCCTAAATTCTAAGTTCCTAAAATGGTTTTAACAATATGGCTTGAAATAGTAGAAACCCCAATTCAATAAAGTACGTAGCGTATTGCAATAGAAATAAAATGCTTAAATTACAAAACCTTAAAAACTTAAAGTGTAATTAGTAAGAAAATGATTATTTAATATATTAATCAAATATATATTAAATACTTGTGCTCAATTTCTGTGTTTGCGTTGACACTATATTGACTGATAGATATTGACTTAGCAGCAACATAAGTTTTGATCTACAGCTTACGAAGTAGGTATAACCCTTTTTTTAGCTTTAGCACCCTCAGTTTTACTCTCTCCAAAGCGTAGCTTTCTATAAGCTCAATATTTTTTATAATTTGGGATAATTTAGACAAGGTATAGTAGCTGAAAGAATAATACATAAGAACACATACCAATAATATTTCCAATACCTGCTATATATCAATTATTTTTGTGCCGAGTTGTAAAAAGTGTTTTTAGGTGACATTTCTTTATTTTGGCAAAGACGTCACTTTTTTATAAACTACGTTAGAATAAATAAAAGAACTAAACGAGTCACTAATGCAACTGCTACCTTAATTTTAGTGTTTATTTTCTAAAAAAGGCAAAAATTTGTTTACAGCAGACTGTACCAGTATTATTGAATTTAAAGAAGTGAGAAATAGGGACACTGTAGGAAAGAATAATTTTTACAGATGATTCTGTCAAAACAGTATTCAATAATGAGTTGACATTTAAACTGTTACTTTGGTCTACACTTAAATTTATTTTTGAGGTGCCCAAATGTTACTAGAACTTTTAATAAAACTTTACCTTCACAAAATTCTTGAAAATTGCTCTAAAATATGACTGGGAGAATAAGTTCCATTAAGCAATATACATCAAATTTCATATAAGGAAATTTAGAGGAAAGACGTTTTTAAATTGTTATTAAGGAGCAACTTCAAATATTCACTGTCTGTTAGATCAAGGTCTTTCAAACTGGATAGTTGATTATTAACTAAACTACATTCATTAGCTCTATATTAATTACTAAGCTTTATTCTTCAATAAAATCGTTAAAATAACGTTTTATAATATTAAAAAAAAATGTTTTTCAACTGGACAATACCTATGTTTGAAATTCAAGTTCCAACGAAGGAACATGTTTCTTTAAATTTTTTTGGCAACAAAATTTCAATATTAACAATCGATGAAGAAAAAGGTGTAATTATAATAAATAGGTAGTTTTATATAAATTAACAATTATTATAATTTATTAGGTTTTAGATGATATGATATTCTACAATCTCATTCCCAAGTACTGATGGTAATCGAAAGTTTTTACTGTTTTTACTGATTATCAAACCGATTATTTACCTGGCTGTTGGGTATCTCATCATCTTAAATAAATAATTAATCGAAAATTCTGTTATTATTTCTAGACAGTTTTAGAACTACCCTTTCGTTCTTTGAGGAGAAAGTGAATTTTTATCAGATATATATTTTGGTAAATTGACTACTTCAAAGTCGAAAAATTTATTAATTGTAGCCACATTTGGTTCCAATTAAATTTTATATACTAATAACTCAATAACAAAAATTAATAAGGAACAAATACCAAGTAGAGTAAGTGCGATTAAACTAGCAGTTTGAACAGAATATTGCCGAAGATATTTGAATATATTTCCACACAATTTTTACTAATTTCAACTGATAACTTGAAAATAAATTATGCATTCTGTCTTAAATGCAGCTCTTAAAAAATGCGAATAGCTTCGTTATTTAAATGACAATAAAAAGTCTGAAATTTATTTGCTATATCACTGGAACCATTTACTTCAAAGGACGAGTATAATTAACTATAGGTTGTGAAAGTGTTACTGAGACGTTATTTATTTATATTTCGAAACTACATTAAAATTTTAAAACGTACAGAATATACAGTGGGAGTGTAAAGTCTGGAACCATCTAAATAGAACTTTTATCAAATTTTTTTGAAAGAAATCCCGAAACACGTCAATTTTTATTTTAAATAAGACGTATTTTACTGTAATTGTCACTTTTAGATTATCTTTTGTTTTTGAGTTATGACGCTTGCGATAATTTTTTTAAATGGAAACCCTAAATTTTTATGATAAATTTGGACAGAGCATGAAATTCTAAGACCAAATACGCTAAAAAAGTATGATACTGTATTTTGAAATTTTCGAGAAAATCGCTTTTAAAGTATTAAAACAGAAATCGAATAAAAATCAAGTAGCCATGAAACAATGAGTTAGCTCTAAAATTATAACAGTTTTTCATAGTTTTGTTTATCTGTTTTTGTTGTGTGCTCTTAATTAAATAAATAATGGTGCGATATTTGAGTGAAAATGGACGAATTGAAATTTTAGTATTGAGGAGATGTGGCAATCGTACGATTTTCTCGAAAATTTCAAAATACAGTATTATGCTTCTTTTTGGCGTATTTGGTCTTAGAATTTCATGCTCTATCCAAATTCATCATAAAAATTTGGGTTTCCATTTAAAAAAATTATCGCAAACGTCATAACTCAAAAACAAAAGACAATCTAAAAGTGACAATTACAGTAAAATATGTGTTTTTTTTAATGAAAATTGACGTGTTCGAGGGTTTCTTGCAAAAACATTTGATAAAAGTGTTATTTCGGTAGTTCCAGACTTTATACTCGCACTGTACTATATACTATATCTCTTGTATAACGTACAGTTAAGTATCAAAATATAAGAAACACAAATGCATTTATACAAAGATATTCATCCATATTACAAAAGAATTAGATAACATTTAGTTAGTCTTTCAATTGTAGCCAATATTAATAGGAACAACGATAAATTTTGCCTGTATTTTCAAAAGAAGTTTCCTATATGCACTTTCAAATAATCAAAATAACGTATCACCACAAAAAATCTAAACTTTATGCAGATACAAAAACAGATTTGATATTCGAGTTTCATGAGCTACTCTTACCTTGGCCGTTACAACACTAACCGAAGTATAATTAGATAATAACCCACATCTTAAACGGTTCCTAAAGCTTAAAGGTTTAACTAATTAAATTAAATAACTTCAAGTGTTTAATTATTGCCTTAACCGCAATATTAAAACTAAATCAATTAGTTAGGTATAGCTACACAAAGTTGTAGGGGAGGTACATTAATTTAACTACTTAACTCAGCTAAATTTTGGCATTTACTACAATATTTAAACTAATATAGTTTGGAGACGAGTTATAGTAACTAACTTTTTATCAAATTATGTTAATTTAAGAAGTTAATTGGTTAATGATGAATATAACAAGTAAACTTCAACCAATATTGCTACATTGAAACTGAATAGCATATTGGACGAGTTAAAATAACAATTTTCTTAACGAGTTGCAGTAATTTATCAATTCAACTAAATGTTAACACATAAGTACATCAATAAAGGCTAATTTGAATATTGGACAGATTACAAAAATTAGTTATTTAACAAATACAATCAATTTAAAAGGTTTACTCGTTAATTTAATAGGTATATCAGCCAGGTCTAGGGGCATATTGCAATATTAAAACGAGTATACCTTTTCTTTAACAAATTATATAAATTTAAGAGCTAATTATGACTAAAACAGCTAAAATTAGACCACTATTGCAATATTCAAAATCAATCGCTTATTGGGAGTGGGATAGTAACAATATCTTTAACGAGTTTCAGTACTTTAACGTGCTGTCTGATCAATAGAACTAAATATCAACCCATACAGCAATAACGACTAATCCACTTATTGAATTGGTTATAAAAGCTACATTATTAACAAATAAAATTAATTTAATAAGTTAACTTGTTAACTTAATAACAATATTAAAATTAATACAGTTTTGGACGAGTCATAATTACTAACTTGTTATCAAGTTGCATTAATTTGAGGTGTTGATTCATTAATTATGATTATAACAGTTAAATTTGGACAAATATTACAACAGTACACTGTTATTGAAGTATTTTAACGTGCTAACTGATCAATTCAGCTAAATATCAACCCACACAGCAATTAGGACTAATCCAATTATTATTGAACGGGTTAGAAGAGCTGGATTGTTTACGAAGAAAATTAATTTAACAGATTAACTCGTTAATTTACTAACAATGGCCCTTATTGCCATATTAAAGCTAATGCCGTTTTTAGACGAGTTATAACAACCCAACTTCTTGAGAAGCTATGTTAATTAGAGGTGTTGATTCGTTAATTATGATTACAACAGCTATATTTCAACAAATATTAGGAATGAATCGGTTGTTGAGTGAGTTATAGTAACAATTTCTTTAATGAGTTGTATTTAACGTGTTGACTTATCAATTAAAGTAGTCAACCCATTCAGTAATAAAGTCTAATGCATTTACTGGATGGGTTAGAAAAGGTACATTGTTAAAAAATAAAATTAATTTAACAGGTTAACCCGTTAATTTAACAACAGGAGCAACGCAGTTTCGATATTGCAACATTAAAATGAATGTAGTTCTTGGAAGAGTTATAACAATTAACTTGGTAACAAGTTACATTAACTTAAGGTATTGATTCGTTAATTAGGATTATAGTAGTTACATTTCGATCAATATTACAATAGTAAATCTGTTATTGCGGTAGTTTAACGTGCTGATTGATTAATTCAGCTAAATGTCAACCTATACAGCAATATCGACTAATCTACTTATTGGATGGGTTAGAAAAAGTAGATTGTTAACAAATAAAATTAGTTTAATAGGTTAACTCGTTAATTTAATAAGAGGAGCGCCGAAGTGTCAATTCTTATTGCAATATTAAAGTTAATACAGTTTTTGGACAAGTTATAGAAACTAACTTGTCAACAAGTTACATTAATTTGAGGTGTTTATTCATTAATTATTATGATTACAACAGTTAATTTCCTACCAACAGTGCAACAATAAATTGTTATTGCAGTAGTTTAACGTGCTATCTGATCAATTCAGCAAAATGTCAACCTATACAGAATTACGACTAACCCAATGATTATTGAACTCGTTAATTTACTAACAATGGCAGGGAAATCCCGATTCGTATTGCAACATTAAAACTAATACCGTTTTTGGACGAGCTATAACAACTCACTGTTTAACAAGTTACGTTAATTACGTTAATGTGAGGTGTTGATTCGGTAATGATGATTACAACAGCTATATTTCGACCAATATTGCAATATTAAAAATGAATTGGTTGTTGAGTGATTTATAGTAACAATTTCTTTAAAGAGTTGTATTTTAACGTGTTGACATATCAATTAAAGTAAATGTCAACTCATACAGCAATAGAGACTAATCCACTTACTGGATGGGTTAGAAAAGGTAGATTGTTAACAAATAAAATTAATGTAACAGTTTAACTGGTTAATTTAATAACAGGAGCAGCGAAGTGGCGATTCTTATTGCAATATAAAATTAATACAGTTTTTGGACGAGTTATAACAATTAACTTGTCAACAATTTACATTAATTAGCGGAGTTGATTCATTAATCACGATTATAGTAGCTAAATTTCCACCAATATTGCAATACAAAATCTGTTATTGCAGTAGTTTAACGTTCTGATTGATTAATCCCCCCATTATTGCACGGGTTGGAAGAATTACATAGTTTGTTAACAAATAACACTAATTTACCTGGTTAACCCGTTAATTTATAACTGCCGCAGCGAAGTGTTTTAAATTATTATTATTATTATTAAAAGTTATAACAACTCTATAACAAGTTACGTTAATTTAAAGGGTTGCGTCGTTAATTATGATTGCAACAACCACCGTTTTGAACAACGTTGCAATATTAAAACGAAATAGATTATTGGGCAACTTATAATAACAATTTCTTTAACGAGTTGTGGCAATTTAACTTTAACTGAGCGATTAAAGCAGCTAAATTTCAACCCATAGTGCAATAAAGACACATCTAATTTATTAGAGCCCTAAGAACTACAAATTTTTTTAACTTAACGAGTTAACTCGTTAACTGACTAACTCTAACAATGAGATCTGAACTTTTATTGAAATAAGTACTAATAATTAAGTAAAATTGAATACAATTTAAAATTGCAGCATGCTTTGCCCTTTTGAATGCGTTTAGAATAAGTTCTATGGTGGATTGTTTTTTAAAGTTTGCTTACATTTATGGGCCAGAGTATCCTAATTTGATTTTTTCATAAACAAATTACTACTTTAGTATTTTAGGAATGCCATTAACACACTCTACTAATCCTTCCCAGGTAATTATTTGAGCTTTAAAACTTGTTTCTAAGTATAAATTAAGTGATGGTGAACTAAATTTGTATTCGTCTTTTCATTTTTCATTTTTCTTTGTTTTTTTAATACGACATTTAATAGTAGTTTTTTCTTGCTTCAGGATGCAAACTTATTCCATAGTTTTGAACATTATTACATTTTACACACTGTTTCATGTAACAATCCGGAACTAACGGTTACATTTCTAGCTCTAATTAGATAGAAATTTAAGATGATATTGCCAACTTTGTTTCTTTGCCTTTTAATAGAAATAGAACTAAAGCTATAAAGTTATTTTGAAAACAAAACGATAAAATTAATAAATGGGAAGCAATCAAAAGACCCCCCCCCCCCATTGCTTATTAAAACCCGAATTTATAGAAATTATAGACTGCATTAGCAGATATGTAGAATAAGCTTTTTCAATTAGCAAAATTCAATCAGTTTTAGAAAAAATATATATTTCAGAAATTAATACAAAAAATAATTATTTAATTTCACTGTATTTTTAAATGAGCTGTTTGGCATGTGTCTCCGTTATGTTCAATTATATCTAGATAATTGTTGCAGTTTGAAACAATTAAATGATTTAAGATGTAATTTCCTTGCGTTCACATAAATGGTTCAATTGTAAAATCTAGTGATGGTCATAAGAATATCCCTTGTTTAATGCTTAATATTGCACAAATAGGATGCTACTGTAATTTTGCTGCATCCAAGCTAGTTATGCCCAACATTGTTTACAATAGCTATTTTCAGGACTAATGCATTTTTTCATAGCCGCTGAAAGAAGCAACAAAACTTGCTAGATGCGCTAGAAAACCTGCACTTCCTTATTACCAGCAATCCTAATCGAAATGTTTAAATTACCATATAAACAAGTAATTAAAGGAAACGTTTTCTGCTGTTATTGAATAATTTCCATATTAATTTCATATTAATAGCTCTACGCACAAGAAAGCCGGAAAGTAGCGGTATGTGTTCAAAAGACGCTCGACCTGAAAGGCTGCCCAACAAAACCCGTCATGAGATGATGACAGTGAGAAGACCAGGCAAAAACTAATTGTTATTTTAAGGTCCAGCTTTGAGGACACTTGCCTGAGTGCCTACTTATCTCTTTATCTGCTTATTTGTTACACCTATAGGTGTCTGTGCTTCGTGCAAACAAGCCGCGTTTCTTAGTGTTGTTTAGTGTAACGAATTAGAATGGTACCTAGTATAATGCTGAAACTGAACTTTTGCACTAGAAAATACTTTTCTCTTTTAAGTATAAAGAAAGCGGTTTGTTATTTTAACTAGAAGATGGCCCACAATCTGCGAAAATTCAAACAATATAGTTTTTACACTGACAACGACCATGTAAAAGCCTCTCCTCTAAGTATTGTATTGAAGGGTTTAGAAAGTTACTAGCAGATGCTCTCTATGAATGGCAATCCACCGGTGGCTTAAGACTAGTCTTCGTAAAGTGTGTTGGTTATCATACTAATACTAAAACATATCGGAATTATCTTATAAATTGAATCTATAATGTGTAAGATATTCCACAGGGATCCGAGATTGGGCCAATGATCAGCTCACAAAAATTTTATTACTATAAATTTATGATGCTTATGCCGTTTTCCTGAAAATTCTGAAATCTATAGTTTATTTAGAATTAAGGCAGACAAAAATCTGCAGCCCAAGTTAGAAATAACAGCTGTAACTAGATCACTAATATGACTTGGCAAAAATGTGCCCTCTTTATGAGTCTCATAATCAATGTGTCATGTATTTAATGTGAACATTTACTATTAAGCCCGTTAGGGCTAATTTTGTCACGTTTTTAGGGGAGAAATGTATTCTCAGATGAGAATAAGCAGAGTTCTTTGAGCTAGACATCGCACAATTTTATAGTTTTAAGGTTTGCAGAAATGGATGTTATATTTGATTATAGATAGGTAACCTCTATATTAAAGATTCGTACTTGTTATGATCTCAATTTTAATGAAATCATATTAGCAAACAACGTACTGTTACTATTTATATATAATTTGGGATGGAGGTTTTTCTATATCTTGAATCTAAATGAACTATAAACTCGTCTAAATTACCTGTGGCTTAAGACTGGAGTAATTTAAGGTAGTATTCAGTTTGAATAGTTTTCCATAGCTTTTCCAAAGATTTTAACCTTGCACTCATTTAAACATTTTCTAATAAAGGTTGAAGCTCTGATGGGAATTAGACAGCTTTGAAAAAGATTGAGTGTAGAAATAACGATGTTGCTCCACGACGAGAGACTGGATTAATTTTCAGGATTATGAATTTACTGATTTTGATGACGTTTTTCTGAAACACTGAAGTCTCAATTCATTTACAGATGGCACATTTTATGTAAGTTAAGTTGTGATAGAAATAGAAGTTACGCAGGGCAAAAAACCTAGAGAGTAGGCAGTGGCGTACTTATAGGTGGCACGGTGGGTGTTGGATCATCCTCCACAGACTTTATTAATAACTAAATAAAATTCTTCTTAACAAAATCTCAAATTACATTTTCATTGTTTTCAATAGGCAAAGTCATCCACTTTTGTAAACAGGGCGGGGAAACCATTTACATCCTAGAACCTCATAGTAATTGGTATAATACCTAGGCTGCGAAATGACTGTTTGGCGTACCGAGGAATGTTTGGTTGGAGAGACGAAGTCGAGTCCGTCATATACAACATTTTTCACAATGCATATTATGATCAAAAACACATTATCAATTTTTTGTGGAAATATGCCGATAAGTCTGCATCAGCGAAATTCGTTTGAGCGGCCGTTACTAATAACAACGGCCACGAAATAGTAACTGCCGTGAAAACGAATTTTGCAAACGTAATTACCTACCTCAGCAAAAAAAAACTTTTCAGCACGGTTGCATAAAACATACCTCGCGTCCAGGGACGTTTGAATTAATTTATTGAATCAAATGGACCAATATTATTTACCAATTTTTTAGTTTAACTTAGTCTTAACTATATTATTACACTGCAGTTAATTAATTAATTAGTTTCTTACAATATGTAAATTAAGAGTTCCAATGTTACAAAGTCATAAATTTTATAATTACTTATTCATAAATTGTCCAATAAATTCATGCTGACAGTTCTACAATTTTTATTTGAATTTTATTTAATATTAATGCAGTTTTTGAAAAAGAATGCTTTTGCGTTCTCAAACGAATCTTAGGTAGGTACTGTCGATCAATAATAAGCGTTTTAAGACCTCATTTTTAGGTGTAAAGCAGGTCTTTTTCGCCCTTGGGCGATACGATTCTTTTTTGCTTGCTAAAATGATGTAATAGACACCGAAGCGTATCCGCGGGCTCTAACATGACAAGGGCCATAAAGGCTAGTTACGTATGAAATGCATACCGTGTTTTATGAACAAATCGGAATATTCACAATTAAAACAAGATTTATAATTTTTATCAATTTTGGCAACCTACGATGTCATTGCTTGTCAAGCTGACAAACAACACTCCGAACGGACCGTAGAGTAATTTACGGCCTGCTTAGTGTCATTTAGCAGACCGTAAGGTACTTTATAGGATTTGGGTTGTAAAGTGACACTTTACGCCCTTAAAGATAGTGTATGAAGTGGAAAATTCGCTCGGGTCGTACATAAAAGTATTTTATCACCTGCTGACATCGTTCTAGTTATTGTTCATAAACATGTTTTTCTAAAAACTATAATTACAAAGGTACTATTCAGCTAACTATTCAGCTAAAAAACTGTAAAAATTGCCCTGCTTTTATTGACAATGATTTTAAGTAATCTGATGTTTTATAATTAAATTTTGAGGGAACATAAAGTTTTGTATGCACCTCAGGCGTAACCAGCTTTTTAGGTCGTTGTCGTGTTATAGCCATCGGTGCTCCGCGCCTCGCACCTTAGTTTCCACGATGCGGACCAATAACGCCTGTTTTACGTCCTTGATACATAAATAACGATTTTGGCTCGTTGAGGTTTGCCAAAAAAATCTCTCATTTTCTTATAGAAAAGTAGGATCTTCTCTTCTAGATACAAAAATAACTATTGATTAATAAATGATTTAATGTCAATTGTTTCATTTCTTATTATAATGGGTACAGTTTCAATAAAATTACTTAACAAATCGCTATAGCCTGTGAATGAAAGTGCGGGAAGAAAAAGGTGCGCAGTGACGCCGCTCGACTGTCTGTCCACGATCGAGCTGCACGGACTATGCATGCTACATTGCTAAAATAGGGCAATGGCGACGTGCAGTAATTTTTTTTCCTAGATCCTAGATCCTAGACTTTGACCCGGAGATCATTGAAAAGCTCTTTAATAGATGTTAAAGCTCTGATGGAAATTAAACAGCTTTAAAAAAGTCATTGAGTGTAGGAATCATGATGTTGCTCATATGTATTGCTGATATGAATTTACTGATGTCGTTTTCCCGAAACACTGAAACTCAACTCATCTAAAAACCTCCATTTTTATGTACGTTAACCTGTGATAGAAATTACTCATCTTAAAAAATGTAAAAGGCATGTATTTCAATTGTGACGTTCTATAAGGGTCAGAGGATTTTAACGTTGAATTTATTTTTTTTTTTTTTTTTTTTTAATAGAGGTTTAATCAGATCAGCATAATTTGCTATACATGATATTGTTATTTAATTATGTGTAGCCTTAATGTCTTTATTGAGGTCGATGTTTTGGCTCCTCAGCAGTCTTTGGGTCGGATGGCGTTACAACTTAATTTGAGTTTGTTCGCGGATTATTCACTCACTTTCACTGTTGCTATTGTCTGATGTTATCACTAGATCTTGCGTTAGTTTTCTTTTTAGTCTTTTGTGTAAAGATTTTGTACCTATGTTATGATAAGTAACACTGTTGCACTTGTGAATGTTCTCGAAAAATCGTTTATTTGTTGCTTGGATGTACTGCTGTATGGTGGGAATTCCTAGTTCTTCGTGGATTTGTTTGTTTCTTATAAACCATGGTGCTTTTGTTGCGATTCTCAGTACTTTATTTTGTTGTACTTGTAATTTGTTAATATTCGTCTTTGATGTATTGCCCCA
Source organism: Agriotes lineatus (assembly GCA_940337035.1). Classification (NCBI taxonomy): domain Eukaryota; kingdom Metazoa; phylum Arthropoda; class Insecta; order Coleoptera; family Elateridae; genus Agriotes; species Agriotes lineatus. The sequence goes on from CALNHX010002303.1 coordinate 19,976, forward strand.
AATTTGGCAGCCATACATTAGTATTGGTCTAAGTATACTTAAGTATATAAGTTTTGCACATTCAATCTGCAGTGCGGACCTTTTATTTATTATAGGATAAAGTAGTGCTAACCTGGTATGAAACTGATTTAACTTTTTATTAGTGTGATACCCCCAAGATAGTTTAGTATCCAAGTAGACCCCTAGATATTTGACAGCCGAGTCTTTTTCGTTCCAGTTTATTGGTGAGTGATTAATAATTAAGTTGGGAGGATTAATGATGCGCTTCAGTGAAAATATTTTGGCCTCGCACTTTAACGGGTTGATATTTATCCTCCATTTGTGGAACCATTTGCTCACTATGTCTACAGATTGTTGTAGTCGCGCAGTTGCAGTTGGTAGGTCATTATGTTGGGTAATAATAGCTGTGTCGTCTGCAAACATAGCAATCATTGCTTGAGGACAAGTGGGAACATCGTGGACATAGATGTTGAATAGTAATGGTCCTAGGATGCTTCCTTGAGGAACTCCAGCCTGGATATCTTTTGTTGGCGACAATGTAGAGTTAACCTTGACTGAAAAGGTTCTGTTATGTAGATAAGACTGAAGTATTCTGATTAAGTAGCTGGGTGTTTCAATCTGTATTAATTTATATAGTAAACCTGCAATCCATACTCCATCAAAAGCTCGAGTCAGGTCTAAGAAAGCTATTGTTGTATATATTTTTTCTTCGAATCCTTTCTCTATCGCTTCTGTGATTCTCAATAGTTGATGGCTGGTACTATGGTTTTTTCTAAAACCGAATTGTATATTTGCAATAATATTATGGCTGCTTACGAAGTCATTTAGTCTTTTAAATATGATTTTTTCTAATAGTTTCGCCAAAGTGGATAGGAGACTTATAGGCCTGTAGTTTTCAGGTTTTCTTTTGTCTTTTCCAGGTTTATTGAAGGGTAATATATGTGACATTTTCCAGTCTTTGGGGAAGTATCCAAGTCTAAGACAATTATTAAATATGGTTGCCAGGTATGCCAGTGCTTTCTTTGTTAGGCTTTTCAGAGCTATGTTTGGTATACCATCAGGTCCAGGCGATTTTCTTGTCGGTAGTTTTTCTATTACGGTTTTAATTTCCAAGGGGGAGGTGTGCTGCAAGCGGCCAGGGTAGTTAGGTAGATGATTTGCAACGTAAGTGTTTACTTCGTCGATGAATTCTTCGTTGACGTTCTCTAATGATGGAATGAAGGTCTTTTCCAATGTGTTAGCGAGTAAATTACACTTTTTTTGGTCTGTTTCATGAACCGTGTTGTTGCTTTCTAGTGGTGGTATTACGGTTTTATGTTTTAATATCCTGTTGGTTGCTTGCCACATTGAATGGTCTCTTGGTTGTAATTCTTTAATGTATTGTTGGTACGCTTCAACTCTTATGATGTCTAGTTCCGTCTTAATTCGGTGTGTTAGTTTGTTAAGTTGAGTTCGCAGGAGTGGTGATCTCGTTCTTTGCCACGTGCGTCTAGTTTTATTTTTGTGTCTTATTAGATTCATTATTTCTACAGGCAAGGGGGTGAAGTATGTCGGTTTCCTAGTTGGTCGAGTTACTGTTGCTTGATAGACACTGTCTTGTATAGCTTTGGTATAGTGAAGTATCACTGAATCTAGTTCTTCTGTTGTTTGTATATTACCAGGGTTTTTAATGTTATCATCTAGTTTTGAACTGAATAAGTCCCATTCAATAACGCCATTGATTAGTTTTGGCGTGGGTTTGGTAATCTGTGGTCTGCCTATTAGATTAATTACAACGGGTATATGATCCGAATCTAAATCAGTGATCACATTTTGATGTATTGGTAATTGTAGGTTCTTTATCAATATTATATCGAGTATGTCTGGTTGGTGATCTATCCGATAAGGGTAATATGTAAATTCATTAGGTGCAGAAATTTGAAATGCATGTGTTGCCGATAAGTTGTGTAGCTTGATTCCATCTGGGTTGTTGGCCCGACATCCCCAAATTGTATTTTTGCAATTAAAGTCTCCTAATACTAGAGTGGGTTGATTGTCGTTAAATATGTGTATTAAATCTTGTTCATTTAGTCTATTGTTTGGTTGTTTATATGCTGCTATTATTTTTAATCGGCCTATTTCTTTTAGAGTGATGTCTATTGCAACCGTTTCTAAACTTCTTAGTTCAATTTTTGATTTTTCGTGATAGGTAAGGTGTTTTTTGATGATGATAGCAACTCCACCTGAGGCAATTAATCCTTCTCTATCTTTTCGATGGGTAGTATATCCAGGAATTCTAAATGTTTCATTGGGAATGAGGTGGGTTTCCGTTATACATGCTATATCAACGTGATGTCTGGCTAGGAAATCTATAAATGCTGATCGTTTAGCTTTAATGCCATTGGCATTCCAATTGACAACTGTTAAATTATTAATGGTACAAACTTTGTTATACGCCATTTTGGAGTAACGATGGCAATAAGTTTAATAGCAATGGTTTTATATGTGGAATAAGCAAGTTAATTATTTGTTTTAAGATTGTTTCTAAGATGGGTGTGGTTGTTGTTTCTTGGTTCGAGTTTTCTTGTACTTCTTTCTGATTCATTTTTATTATTTGGGCGTATGTTTTAGTGGCTGTAATAGGTTGGGTTGATGTTTTATTGCTTGACGTTGCTTTTGTAGTTGTTTTAGCTTGGTTAGGTTTGCTTAGTTTACTGTATAAGCTGCAACCTCTGTAGTTTGCGGGATGATTTTCTCCACAATTTACGCACTGAGGTAGTTGATCTGGTTTTTTGGGACAATCCGTATATAGGTGGGCACCAGTACATTTCACGCATCTCGGTTCGAGGTGGCAGTAATTCTTAGTATGCCCAAAACGCTGACAGCGTTTACATTGGGCGATATCTTTACTCGTCCTTCGTGGTTCGACGTTAACGATACAGTAATTTAGCTTTTGAAGGTTAAATATACCATTTGCAGCAGGAGTTTTCTTTAATTCTACGGCGCAGATAGGAATAGGCATTCTTTGCTTATTATATAATCGCGCGACCTTTAGTATTGGGTATTTTAGTTGAATCAATTCCTCCTTTATTTCATTTTCTGATAATGAAATTGGAATATTTCTTATCATAACTGATAAGTTATTTTCTTCGGGGTTTTTGAAGGTATGGAATTTTACGCAGTTTTCGTTGTAATATTTAGTTAGTTTGCGGTAATCGTCTATCGTAGTTGTATTTATTCGCAGGAATTTGCCTTTAGTTATAGTGGTAAATTCGTTTCCTGTCATCGCTTTTATGTCAGCTAAAACTTCTTTGTAATTCCCTGCTTCATGTAGGTATATGGGAGGTATTTTAATTTTTGGTGTGTTGGATTCATCAGCTTGATCGATGTTCATTGGACTTGATGGTTGTTGTTTTGGTGTGTCATTATTACTAATTATTTCAACTTGGGTTTCCTTGTTGATACCGTTATCGGGAATGTAGAACCTATTTGTGGTAATTAGTGTTGCAGGATTGAATAAATACCTTTTAGCTGTTTCTGAGATTGGTGGTGAAAGATCACTGCTGTCGCGTTTTTTACTCATGATGCGTTGGGCCCTCCGAAAGGCCCAGTTTGTTATTAATTGGATTAAGGTCTTAAAAACAGTTTGTTTATGTTAATATCTATCACTGCAGCTTGTGGTACTGCACAAAACACTGATAAATAGCTCGAACTCGTTGTCGCTGCGACGAACTTTTACATCCGCTCGCTTCGAAGGCTCGGGTTAAACTCGAATTTATTTTTATGTAGGTTAAAGCTCTAATAGTAATTAGACAGTATTAAAAATGAGTTGTTCGACCATGAGAGGCTGAACTTATATTCACTTACATAATATACATAAATGTTTCTATATTAAATTTACGTTGTTTTTGGTCACTTTTAAGCCCAAACTCCTTTAAAAATAATATTTAAGCTGTGAAACATTAAGTGCATGAATCACATGAATCCCGTACTCGGTTTTCTAAATACGCTTTTGCATGTATTCCATCTTCTAAATAAACTGCATTTGCTTTGCATCGATGAGAAAGTCAATTTCCTCACACTTCAGTTCTAAAACCATTCGAAGTGCCGCAGACAATACCTACATGGCGTTAGGTTGTCGCCCCTGCAGTAGTAAAAAGGTTGTATGCAAATAACTGCTCAAATAAATATGTGCATATCAGCTCATTTACACTTTAGATAAGCAACCGCGTTTTTTTGGCTACCGGTTTTGCTTTTAATCGATACTTCGTACAAGGAGAGTTTTTATTTCAGGCTAGAACAATGTTTGGAACTGACATTTTCTGCTAGTCCATTTTAATTCGTTTATATTTCCATACATCAGGGCTGGTTAGGCTGCTAACTATATGTAAAATCTTCGAAAATGTCTGTCAGTTACGCTAAGCTAGTTTTGAAGAATGGCTATTTTTAAAAATTACGTTTCCAGTGCTTTAAGTCGTTCTTACTTTGTAGATTATGTGATAGAGACGCTTTTACAACTATTATAGATTTGAATCTTAGACTTGTAGCTTTAAGTCGAACAGAAAAAAACTTAATATTAAGTGGTTGTTTATAGCCATATACAGCAATATACAAGCATAAACAAATTATTCGACTAAACATGGGCCTAGCCTCTATTCCGTGTGGAACACCACTTTATATTTTCGAATCCGCCTAATCTGTACCATAGCGTAAGTCTACTAAAAAATTCAGAAGCAACTTGTTTAAATACAATTTGAGAGGAGCATAACATAAGCCAACGCTCATAAATACAAATTATTCTAGCCAAACATGGGCCCAGGCTCCGATCCATGGGGAAGACAAATCTCTCTAATTTTTCAACTTTGTGTAATATTTCACTTACTAGCTGTAGCCCGCGGCGCATGCCGCATTTAAAGTTTCGCGTGTTAGTATGAGATGTGCGCAGATCTTCCTGTCACGAATGCCACCCGAACTTCATCGGGCGGTGACCTCGGAAAATCGATTTGTAAAGGTGGGTTTAAACGGATCGCTTGGCAACAAGGAAATAATAAACCTACCTTATCATTAAACGAAATGTACTTGTGTTCGTAGTTTAAAAAAACACAACCAATAGGCATAATAAGTAATTGTTTTTTGTGATAATATCGCTATTAAAAGTAATGGAAAGTTTGTTGACAAAAACTCGAAAATGGTAACCATCGAATGCAACCATGGTACTTTTGCCCATTTAACACGACATGTAGTGTTGTGCATTATTATATAGGTATGATTGTGAAACAGAATATACTGCAACTAACTTGCAACACCCGATATACGATTTAGATAAAAATAATTCCAGAAAATATATAACAAGCACCACTTCATTAAATAGTTTATTTGGTGGTTTGTTGAACATTTTATTTCCAACTACTTAATCTATAAAATTAACAGCAACCTTCATTTCAAAATACCATATAGTGATAAACTGTAGCGTTCAAACTACTTTTAATGTTTTAAATATATTTGAAGCTCATTTAAAGGATGTTAAATCTGCTCTATATCTAAATTTAAATTATGAACTCTTACTTAATAGACAAATTCTGCTGTTCTGAGTATTTATCGGGCTGAGCAGCTATTAAAACTCACGCCTATAGGTATCGCCTAAAATCTCGTTTATACTACTTTTAATATTATTAAAAATTATTGCTAAAATGCCATATAATTAAGTATGTGGAGTTCAGTATAGCACAAACGACTTTAAATCTGGCTAGAATGATTTTTATTATCTAATTAGTACGATAAAGTCGGTTAAACATTTAGATAGTTTCGTTGACATAAAATTCAATGTTGTACTTTGTCAACTCACCTTTAAAGTCATTAAACTTGCAAATGTAATATTGTAATAATTTTTTAAAATCTCGTTAAGACGACGTTTAGTCTAATACAAGCAACATAATCTTGTTTAATTTACTTCAATAGATTATATATGTAGATATTATACGATTTTTAGTTTGTTAACGATCTTAAATTTTTATTTTCTCATGGACAAAGACGTAAAGATAACGTTAACTATTGTTAAAAAACGATTCTAAGTGTTATTTAAACTGCTTTAAACCTCTATCAAACGGATTAGATCTTGTTTAACTTGATTTAAATCTCGTTATAACGATAGTACTCTTGATTAAACTACTTTAAATTTCATTCAGATTAGTTAGATTACGTTACATCTACTTCAAATCTTCTTAAAACGACTTTACATCTCGTTCAAACGATTTTAAATCTCGTTAAAATAACGTTTATTCTAATGCAAACACTAGAGTATTTTTTTAGTAGGTTTAATTTAGTTCAACTGATCAAACATTGTTTATGCGAGTTTGATTTCTTTGAAACGACTCAAATTTTAAGTTGTATTATTGATAATGTCGCTAAAATAACGTTGAATTTCACTAAAACGATTTTAAATCTCGTTTAAGCTGATGTAGATCTCGTTTAAATGAGTTATATTTCGGTGAACCAAATTAAAGGCTCACTAATGTGGTTACACTTATTTTAGGTATTACTATATAAACGACATTAAATCTCGTTAAAATGATGCGATGTTGCATATAAATTCTATTAAATATCTTCAAATGATTTAGAGCTCGTTAAAATAATACGAAATATATTTTAAACTAAGTACTGCAAATCTAGTTGAACTGCTTTAAAATTTATTGAAATGCTTTTAAAATCTCGGGTTAGCTGCTCTAAGTCTCGTTCAAATAAGTTCTATCGCGTTCAACCTAGTTTATATAGTGCTAAAATGGTTTTAAATTTTGTTTAAACTAGTTACTTCAAATCTGGTTAAGCCCGTCTCACTTCTTACTTCTATGATGTTAAATATCGTTAAAGCTATTTTAAATTTCGTGAAAACGATTTTTGGTCTCGTTCAAGCAATTGGAAGTCTTTAAATATAGCTCAAACGAGTTAGATCTCGTTAAACCTACTTTACATTGCATTAAACGATTTCCAACCTTTTTTAAACTGCTTCAAATCTGGCTTGTCCAAGCAATCAGATCTCGTTAAAATAATACTGAATTTCGTTTAAACTACTGAAAATCTGGTTGCACTTCTAGTTAGTTTTATTTAAATATTTTAAACCGTATTGAATCTGCTCTGAATCTCGGTAAAATAAGTGACATCTGGTTGAATACCTATATTTTAAATCTTGCTAAAACAGTTTTAAATTTTGTTGATGCAATTCGGTTTAAATCTCGTTAAATTGGTTTGTAGCTATTTAAATGATGTTAAATATCATCAAAACTATATTAAATTTCGTTAAAACAATTATAAACCTCGTTAAAGCGATTTTAAATTTCGCCAAAACGATTTCAAATTTTAGGTCGTGTAAAAGCAATTTGAAGTCTGTTTTAAATTGATTTAAATATCTTTCAAACAACTGCTTCAAATCTGGTTACACCTATTTTAAGTATGTATTACTATTTATGATATTAGGTTTCATTATTTAATGTTGCACTTAGATATTAAAACGATTTAAAGCTCGTTAAAATGATATTACATCTTGTTTAAATTACTGAAAAGCTGGTTAAAATACTTTTAAGTTTTATCGAAATAATTTTTAAATCTTATTTAAGCCGCTCTGGATCTTAGTAAATTGAGTTAAATCTCGCTAAAACAGTTTTAAATTTTGTTAGTACTTACTTCAAATCTGGTTAAATGGATTAGAAGTTTTATTGAAATGATTTTAAATCTTGTTTAAGCTTTAGTGTTGTTCAACGAGAACCTCGTCAAACGGGTTAGATCTTGTTAAACCTAGTGTTCATATCGTCAAACGCCTATAATCGTGTTTAAGCTACTGCAAATCTCGTTAAAATTATTTTAAATATCGTCAAAACGAGTTGGATGGCGTTAAATCCACTTTAAATTGCGTTAAACGATTTTAAATTTTGTTTAAACTACTTCAAATTTGGCTAAATCTGTTTTAAGTATTACTATTTAAATATCAAATCTCCTTAAATATTGTCCAAACAGACTAGATCTCGTTAAAGAGTACTGAATTTTGTTTAAACTACTGAAAATCTGGTTAAACTTACTTTAAGTTTTATGAAACGTAGTAACTCTCGTTAAATCTGCTTTAAATGTCATTAAAACAATTTAAGTTTTGTTTAAACTACTTTCAAATTTCTTTAAAAGAATTAGATTAAATTTTGCTAGAATTGATTCTACTTCTGATCTAATTTAATCGACTAAATGCGGACTCGTCAATGAAATCGTGTTAAAAGGTTTCATTAAAAATGCTTATGATTTAATTTTAACACTTAAATTGCATTTGAAAGATTTCTATTCTTTTAAAAGAAATTAAAATTCTTTGAATTGAATTTTAGTCTCGCTTAACTATTGGAAATTCGGTTTAAACTGCTTCAAATCTGGTTTACAGTATTTTAATCTCGTTTAATGTTATTAAAATACCTTTAAATTTCATAAAAATAATGTTAACCTTGTTTAAATGGATTTTATGTTGTTAAAATGATTAACTGTGGTGAAAACTACACTCGGTATACTCTGCATGATGGTTGACCTGTACTAAAATTAATTTTTAGAAAGTGGAAGTTGATTTTAAGTAACAACTTTATTTTAAAAATAATAAGTTGCAAGATGGTATGGCGGGGTATGTCAAAATGACTTAGTGATTTAATAATGATTTGAAGAAATTTTAGGCTGGAGTAAGTATGGAAATAATCTATGAATTACAGTTACCGATTGATTTTTAAAAACTAAAACATACTGACAAAAAACCAATTTCAGCAACAGTTAATTAATAACAACCAAATAGTGCTACCGATATGTACTAAAATATGACATTCCAACTTAAAATTCCAGTCTCCGCGCTGCCGAAATTAAATATCTTCAGGCTCTTGAGGCACTAAAATGCAAATTTGTTGCCTCCGAATTGGTAGCGCCTTAAAAATTGTTTATGGCGCTCCTAAAATTAGCCAGAACAAGGACGTAAAACTCCGGGAGCCGTTGGGGCCTCGTAAACGCCTTATTCCGGCGTAATTGTCATGTTTTCGCGAGCAAATGGCTTATCCGATCGTAATTCAGTTTAGAGCGAACGCGCGCCCAAGGTGGCGTTTGACAAATGTTTGGCACTCGTTCGGTTTTTGACACTATTAATTTCCGTGACACTAATTTCACGCTCGAGTGCAGCAATGTTACTCAACTAAAATCCACTCGGGTCAGTGGAAGTAACGGAACGGACAGTTGCTCTGGCTTTTCCCCAACTTACCGTATAAAAATTGAAATTAAAAATGAGAATAGGGCCAGTTATTAATGGCACTATTAATCAAAAGGTCGTTTATTAGCGTTGGAAGCTTGCCTATAAACGGTGCAATTATGTGGATCAACTTTTTATGCCATTCGGTTTTATCGGCTGGTTCAATCTCACCTTGGAAATGTAGCGTAATTTGTCAGCTTCTCAAAGCCAGACCATTCATTCAACTGGTAGGTGCACGTGTTTGAAATGGCAAAAAATGTGGAGATACGTTACAGCCTTCTCATTCGCTTAGCTATTGAAATATTATCCAAATCAATTAAAAATGCACGCACATAACTTTTTGTTTTACTTTAAGTATTAAAGTATGTTTTCCAGATTGTCCAAAGAGAAGTTGCAATAACCAATGGTTGCATACGAAAATATTATTTAGATCAAAATTTTTCAAAAGCAGATTTAGAAAAAAAAGGATCTGCATTTGTGGACAAGTTAACTGTGTTATGCTATGTGAAGTATTAAAATAATTGTTTGACTGATGTTTTCCAGCTATATTGAAATTTTACTATAACCGAAATAAAATCATACCGTGATCTCGTCGTTATTTTTTTCCAAAACGGCAGTGAAGAACGTCAAAATGCATTAAAATACGAGAAATCGGCAGTGAAGTCATCCATTGTTTTACGACTTTTTGCAGGCGGCTGGGCGATAGACAAACGTCAATCGACGTCAACATAACCTACAAAAGTTGATTAAACCGCAATATTACGATTTTTCGATAAAAAAAACCTAACGTAGCCCTCGCTACTAAAGTTCCTCTTTATCCCTCATGTGGCTTATTTGCCTCGACTCTACGGGTCTCGGCAACTAAATCCACATTAAAAAATTAAACTTTAGTGCCGTGGTATACAAATTACTATTTAGATAGTAAAATCCCTAAATACATTAATTTGATAATGTAAATTTCCTATTGTTTAGAGATGCTTCGATGCATCTTAATTACTTTAAGTCGAAAATTATAATCCTTGTGCTTAATATTGCAATTTGCCATGTGCTATTCTGTTTTTCGTTAAAAATACTTTTTGACTCTTCCTTAACTAAATAGTAAGAATGGCAGTCTCTAGTTTTTAAAACTCTTATTTGTGTCGTTTAAACTTGCTTTAATGCACCTTCAAATTTTTTTAAAAATTTGCTACAAAAGGAAGGTTTACTTTATCCATTACCTTTTTGATTTTTACCTTCACCTTCACTAAACTACAGTTTTGTATAATGAATGACTGAATTTTAAAGCTTGTTTTATGTTTCGTTTAAACTTAATGTTTTGGTACATTTTAAAATGTTTCTAAATTAATTTTCTCAATTAAAAAACATTTTTTACGGTTACTCTGAAATTTTACATTTCTCAATTAAATATGTTTTCACCTTCAACTATACTAAAATTGTAGCATTCCACAGTCAGAGCTACTAAAATACAATAAATATGAATTGTAACAAAACCTGAAAGTTAGACAACTTAAAGTGCTCAGAAGAAATACAGGTTGCATAATCTTCAGCTAGTATTTAATTTCAAATAAAGGGCTAATTTGGGAATTTTGAAATTAAAATAAAAGAGAAAAACCACTTAATGTTTTGAATAAAAACCAAATTGGGGCTTGATAGCGTCCGGCGACGAATGAGTTAGGAGCTGATTCCCAGCTCAAAAGGATAAAAGAAATCTTCCATCTGTAAGGTTATAATTAATCTAATTCGCAATTATATTATAGAGTAATGGTTTGTCAGGCAAATAGATTTAATTCACTGACCAGATTATTAATAGAAAAAGCAGTTACAAATTAACTGGTTGGTACATACATCGGTGATCAGTATATATCCTAATAGAAATGTCTTTGGTTTAGCTTTTTGCTTCCCCTACAATTCTTTGTTGTCTTTGAGCACGAAACACTATGATTGGGTTGGATAAAGTGGCCCGGAGTCTCGACGAAGCCTTTTGGAGTGCCTAATTGAAATATATGATAATGTTAGATTACCACTAAACCTCGTAAGAATTCCTCACCACAAAAACCGCTTCATTAGTCTGGCGATGAAATTGTTTCCTGTTAACCGAAAGTTCAACTTGATGGGTAAGGCAACAGTTTCTGGCTGCATAGGATCAATAACTTTATAAGAATGTAATAAGAAAAATTAATTACTTTTCCAGTAGCAATACTAAAAGGAAACCAAATGGATAACCACAGGTTATATTTTGTAAATGTCAATTACGGTTTAATGTTATACCATAGGTATGTGTCGAATAATGGGCATTCCTTATACTTTAGAAATGTGAATTGAGTTATCCGATAAATCATTTAACAGCCATCATTGCTAACAGAAATAGGTTAAGAGGGTATAGAGAGCTCTTTAAATTTATCTGACCTGAATGTACAGACTTTCAAAAAAAGAAAGAGTACCTTTCTATAAAACTCATGATTAATTAAACAATTTAAATCAAATTGATACGAACTCTAATTCGATATTTTAGTATAAAGTGTCATTTATGAACTGCCAAAGTTTATAATTCTTTATTATACTAAACTCATAATTAATCAATTAACATAACCCCTCAACTACATGATTGGATGTATACATAAATATTATAGAGAAAAATATGTGAGCCTTCTAATGTAGGTTACAATAGTTGGTACAAAATTGTATGAGAAAATTGATAGTTTCTGAATTTTAAAATTCGTTTTGGATTTCATTTTAACTTGATCCCTTGAGACGTATATTTTTTACAAATTTAAAACATTAATGTTGAAGTTCTTGTATATTCTCAATTGAAGCGAATTGAATATTGCTTATTTGTTACATTAAATAACATTTAAATGTATAATATACCGTAATTAGTAGTGAACACTAATTTACCTATAAAGGCAAAGCCTGTTCGAATAGAAATAATCCCAGTGTGCACAGACACATTGAACTAACGTTGAATCATAACATTCATAACCCTGGACCAAGCGTCGAAATGTTGCGAAAATGTGATTATGACGTTTAATAAACGATATAATTACGTGAATAATAAAAGAATTACTAAAATTCAGCGTCTAATTTAGGTTGAGATAGTGACGTTAAGTGTTTGACTAAAATTCGACGTTTAATATATAATGAATAACGTGTGTCTGCTGGGATAGAATTTAAATAAAACTTGGAAATTGAATCTGCATTCTTTTAGTTCTAAAGAAAGTTAATTGAACTTGACACGTAAGCACAATATTTTTATATAACAAGATTAATAAATGAACAGCTAGCTTTATTTTCTTAACATTAACAAATTGTTAGTGGATTTTGACGCTATGGGCAATTTTTAGTCTTTCGTTTCCCTAAACTTATTGGTAGAAAAAAGGTGGTTGTTGACAAACATTTGTAAACAGAAAGTGTGCAAAACAAATTTTATACAAATTTGCTTGAGGCAATCAGCTATTTTAGTTTTTATACTAATTAATTGGTGACAATGAGTTTAGGTATTGCATTCATGAGGGGAATGTTCACATTCTAAGTGGACATTTAAATGTTTACACTTATACTTATAAGCCCGAATAATAACTAAGGGGTAAGCACAGCGTTAAAGTACTTACGAAGTATTTATTGGTAGCTTAATACATAAATAAAGTCTATATTCCACCATCTACCTACAATTAAAAATTATCATTTACTTAAGAGAAATAAACAGATGCCGTAAAGCAGTGGAATCAAGAGGCTTTGTTCAGAACAATACCGCTTTTCAACTACACAAACCTATTGCCTAAATATTTGGGTTGGAATTATATATACACTATAACAAAAGTAAGAAATTTTCAAACATTAGCTGAACAAAATTTTGAGTACATTATTTTAACAGCGGTGGCGTTAAAACTTTTAATGGTTCAGTTGGCTTTATCGGATTGGTTTATTAGTTGGATTTATTCAGCTATCAACTATTATCAACTTTCTTCGGTTCTTCGGTGCTGTCATATGTTTTTATACTATTTATGGATTCTTTCTGAGCACAGAACCAGCTGCAACTTTTCACGTTGGTAAAGTTTACAGTTGTTGGTCCAGCCCGGTGATGCTTTTTGAAAATCACGTAAATTTTTACGGTGCGTGCTTACTTAATGCTTAACGTTTTATGATACGTTTTTATGTTAATGTCTGAGTTGACAGAATAATGTAAATAATTGGAAATTTGACATGTTTTAAACAGCTATTTGCAACAAGTTTGTAATAATTTGAACATAATTGAATATTGAATATCATTTATTGAGATACCCTTCTGCCGCACATTCTCAAGCAATTGTTCCACACGGAGGACAACGATAATTTCTTGCAGTGTTAAATTTTTTCATTTTTCACTAGCACGTCACTGTTTCTTAATATCCGGAATACAAGGCCTATTATGGGGTACACATTGCTGTGGCAGGCACTGGTGTAACGTAAGATGAAGACGAAGAAGGCCCCGAGCCATTACTGCGATTTTTATATATCAATATTTTAAAGCGTTACGTGATTGCGACTTTCATATTTCGTTCGAATCGAATCGACGATTGAAAATGGGTAAATCTCGTCTCGTCTCGTGGCAACACTATATACGAGTACCTAACCCGTGAAAAGTTTCAAATCTGTGAAGGTCCGACTTTATTTTTCATTGTTATGCAAGCAGCTATACCGATAAAATCCAATTATTATCAAAACAGTGCTAGTAGCTCTAACACATTCATTTTTAATGTCACAAATTGCACCACATTTGCTATCGGCGGCTGTCGATAACCTCAAATTGTATTAAATTTCGGGAGCACTATATTTGTAAATAAGTTTACGATGGTCTCGACTGCTACTATGCGTCAATTCTCTTGCGACAGCGTTTTTGTCCATAATTGCCATGTAAGTTTGGGTTCTATTTCGAATCGCCCTCAGCAGCTGCCAGCCACTTAGGGCACTGATACAAGCGTGTCTGTTAACACGAAACTCATGTTATATCGACACACTTCTTGGATGTTGTTTTACATGTTTTAAGGGGTATCGAATAGCTACCTCCGGATCTCATTACTTAAACCTTTAAATTAACATTCCCATTAAGGTAAAACCAATATGTCTCCGTAAAATAGGTTACATTTAACTGCTCGTCATTGAGCTTATCCAAAAACCAACGACAAAACTGAACTCTTATTGGATAATCTTGTTCTAAAAGTTCCTGAACGGATATAAATTGGAAATGATGCAGATGCAAATCTTGTTTCAATATTCGCTGGTACGTGTCGTAACCTAACTCATCAAATTGCTGGCATAAATCTTTCTTCTTTGAACTACCAGGCCCTTTCATACCAATACTTGCAATTTTTCGACATTTGCTGACAACATTTTTTACCAAGTTATAAAATTTCTAATAAGTAAGATTAATAATGAATGTTCTTTGAAATATATAAAAATCATTTTCATAATCTGCCAGATTTGTACAAAAAAATTAAAAATTTTCAATTAGGGGACTTAAAACGTCCTTTATATGGAACTTAGGGCTTCAGTCGAGTATGATTATACACTGTGGATACAGGAGCCCCACATGACCCCACGACAAGCAGCATGATTCCAGTAAGCATTGCAAAGCCACTTAAACACCACTTACATCCTGATTTAGAGGCTTAATGAATTGAAATTGATCGATATGGACACAGAAATGCGACTCCATTTCCTGGCCCTCGCCGGGCAGCTCTAACTGCAAATCTAATTGATATTAGCAATGTAAATGCCCTTTTTGCGCCTGTTCATTTGAATCGCGCGAAAAAAACGCGACGCAACCAAGCGTTAATTGGTTGCACTTCATTCAGGCGCACTCTTGACGAGTTTATTAGCGGCCGCATTTATTTGCTGTTGTGCCTAAAGACCTGCGGGCTTCTGGTTCTGGTCGCTGGACTCGATCCTGGATGACTTGCGACTGCCGGTGCAGCTGGATTTCGAACTTGTGCCCGTTTGCTGCCCTGTTGCCCAGGTCAGTTTACTTTAATTTGCATTAGAAAAATTTCGGTCTAAAAAATTGTGCGTAAAATTGTGCATGGTTGTAGAAGTGTTTAAAAAATTGTGCACGTATAGATAGGATGCCCGTTTTCGACGATATTGCAATGGTTGTCAGTCAAACTTAAGGTCAAATAAAAATAATTGTAAATTTAGATTATTTCAATAATAATAATTGCATATTAAAAGCAAAGAAGTTACGAGCCAGAGGTTTCATTAAAAAAGGCGTTACAAAGGGTTACGTGCAAAGTAAAAAGTGCATACAATCAGTAGTCTGTGCAGTTTACCTAAATTGGTACAGAAGTTTGGCGCACATGAGACTGAACGGCAGCTGAGTTAAACTAACACAGCATTCTATGTTTATCGCACAAAATGTAATCAGTGGTTGATAGAGACAGAGCTGGTGATTTAGTTCACACAGTTTTGGCGATTGTTGCTGTGTTAACAATGGATTTCAATACAGCAGCTTAAGAAAGCCTTAGTGTACTTCTGATAAATGTGATATTCTGAATATCTAGTATTATTTGCATTATCCCCATTGTTAACAATCTAGCTGTTTATTTATTATAATAGGCCAGTGGCCTATTTTAGCCACAAAGTGGTTCTGTGAGCTCTCTTTGCCCTTAGGCTGGGTAGGTGGGTAGCCTTGCCCGTCGAAAGCGAGGAAGAGTTCCCTTGTCTAGGGGTTAACGACTACCACAGGTGTCAGCGTGGTAGCCGGGGTGCGTACGATTTTAAAAATCGTTATAGAGTCCGCCGGGATTCGTACCCGGGCCGGCCGCCTAAGAGGCGAGCATTTCCTCACCTCCCCGCTTATTTTATCAGACTCTAGAAACTTTAGACAAAATAAATGAAAACACTTTGGCGCAGAAAGAGCAGGTTAAAAAGATTGTCAAGTTATTTTAAGCTAGACTTCATTGAGTTAAATAAAAATAACAGACTGATAAAAGTTTATTTTAAGGTAAATCTATTTATAAACATTTGTATTGTATGTATGTATTATCCGTAACCTCATTTACATTGAGGTGTAGAGGCTGGTGCTTTATGCGCTTGCATCTGGCGGTACAATGCTCAACTTGCTCCGGATTCGGGTTCCAGCGCGTTTTTTTTTAAATTTACGAAATAAAATTAAGTAAAATTTGTTTTGGTTTACCTACGTTTTCAGATATCTGAAGAATACCGTTTTTGTCTGTGTATTTATACCTATAAAAAAATTTAGAAAGCTTGTGAGAATGAGTTTATGTGCTTTAAGTATCACATCAGCTTAAATAAAAGTGCCAATTTTCTTTTCCTTGCTGTAATATTAAAAAAAAATATGAGAAGGAACCTTTAGTAATAGAGACATATGAAACACAGATTCAAGTTTTGCTATGGGAAGCCCTTCAGGAAACAGTTAAAAATTGAAAATTTATCCTTTTATCTTGTAGTACACACGCTATTACTAATACTATTACAAAAGCGAAGTATGTACAAATAAAGGTGTATAAATAAATATTGCATTCGACTGATACTTTTTGAAGTCCCGCCGGGCTTTTCGCTGGAAACAGATGGTTTGAGTATAGTACGCAACCCACGAGACTTGGTCAAATTTACTAAGTATGGTCGCCGTTTTCTGTAACTAAGACAAGCTAAACGCTATATATGCTTGCCGTTTATTTGCTGCAGAATTTCATTGTTGGCCCGAACTAGGGAAATATTTGTGTGGTATTCCACAAATGCTTGTGATCTTCCTACGTAGGAACTCTTTACCACGTAAGTTTAGCTTTAAGTTACATTCTCTCTCTCTCTCTCTCTCTCTCTCTCTCTCTCTCTCTCTCTCTCTGTCTCTCGGATTGGCGAGTAAGACCAGCTTCAGGAAATTTCCATCAAAAAGCGACTCGACAAATGGGTTCAGAAGTTCTTTTTCCACCGAAAATCGGTTCGACAAAAGATCAGTGGTTGTTTGCCACTGAGCATCGGCTCGACAACAAATCAGAGGTTATTCTGCCACTGAAAATCGGCTTGACAATATATCGGGTCTAAGTTTTGGAATCTCAGGACGATGCTTCGACTCTGGCTGTCTTCTTGGGGTGAGCCTGCGACTCAAATTGTTTTAGACGGGCCGGGTAGCGGCCTTTTATACCCGTTCGAGCCTCCTTCTACTTGGAACAGATTATTGGAGCAGAATAGTAGTGCTTCGCTGCAAGTACTTATTATGAGAACACGAGCATTACTGGGGTTTACTGTGAGTCACAAAGTGCAAAGACTAAAGGTTTATTGTGGTAAGGTGGCCACTTGCACATGTTCAGTTACTATTGTTTGTAGTCAAATATATAATTTGCATTGGCGCAAACGTCACAATATTTATTATTCCTCTAATTATATTTTAACATAGTTTTAATATGTATATGAAAGCATGGAAAATCAATTTTACTTTATAAACAACCATAAAAATTCCTACAATTGAACTAATCGGGATTAAAAAGAGCAAGTGGAGAATGTTTGGGAATGAATACTGCGTGGTTTTAATTTTATGTTTATGTTCTACATGATATTAGTCGGAATTTTACCATTTAGCATGAGTTTTTCTAGGAAAAATTGAGCAAAATTTAGAATTTTAAATGAAAAATTATGATGAGGGTCTAAGGAAAAGGTTATTATGTATGAATGGACACATGTTCCAAATGCGTTTCGGTGTGTCCCTGCTTCTGTTTTATGAGTTAGACCGTTCCAAAATTCTTGCTTTTAACTCTTTGTAATTTTGTAGTTAAATATGCTGTTTCTATGTCTCGCGAGGTCTTTAACCATGGTCCTTTGCCCATCCCTTGTTTGTATCCCTTCTTTGACTCCGCACATCCATTAAGTCGATTTCTGGCTCTCATTTCCATCGCTCTTGGTTCATACCCCTTCCTCCCTGTGCTCTCGTCTTCCATCTTCATAGGTGTGCTAGTAATCTTAGTTGTGCTTTTTTAGTTGAACCCTAAACTGCTTTATATTTAGTTCTGTTTCTATAATTATGTTCCTGATCTCGCCATTCCCATCCATATTTTTTAAGAACCTCGTTAGGACTGGTACTACCACTATCTTGTACACTGTTGGCTCGTTTCCCAAGAACTTTTTTTTAAGCTCCTGTTGGCAGCGCCTATTTTTCATTGATCCCTTCTGCCATGGTCCCCTTTTCACTAATCATTGCGCCTTCTCAAAGCTTTGTCGCCCAACCTTATCTGATGCGTTATCGCAAGTTCTTTGCTATGTTTCCCATTACTAACATGTTATCGCGTACCACAGTGTTGTGCATTCTGCCGGTCTCATTTCCATATTTCTAGGTAGCATGTTTTTATCTTTCTTCGGCACAGCTTTATTTTGACTATCTCTATAATAAATGGTAAATGGTTTAAAATTGAGTCTTGCTTTAATAGTTTCTGCCTCAAAGATGTCTATGATGCAATATTCTTATGCAGCGTTTACTAGTGCGATATAAAGTTTAGATTGCATCTATCAGTCCTTTCCCCACTCTTCTCTCCTTGAGATTTGCTCATACCTCCATATCGAATGCTTTCTCTATATCTAGAAAACCTAGGTGTAATTTATTTGTGGTACCAAATCGTCTTTTATGCGAACTGTCGTAACGCATAAGTAAATTTGTGTACTTTAGTTTGCCTTGAATTCATACCGCCCTTTCTCCAGCTGGTGTTCTGTTTTCTTTCTTAGTCTGTTTTCTAATGTTTTCGTATAAATCTTGTACGTCTTGTATGCGTCAGTATTATTATTGATCAATTTCAGTTTCTTCCAACCGTTTTTACATTTTCGGCGTTATTTCACCAATCCCAGCTTTCTTTCCTACTTTTAATTTGCTCAAGGCTGCCTCTAGTTCTTCCATTGTAATACGATGTTCTTCGGTTCCTGTTTTTAACCAGTTATTTGGTTTTACAGTTCTTGTTTCCACCTCGCCATTATGGGTTTTTCTTTCTTCAATGTTTTCAACATATTGTGAAATACTTTTTGATTTTCATTAAAGCCTTTCTCCATTGTTGGTTCAAATTTTTGTCGGCTTTCGCTGCATTTTTACCCGATTAATTTGCATCCTTCGTGTGCCTTCTTTTCCAAGCTTTCTTCATTTCTTTAACCTCTTGCTTTGATTGCTTGCTTCTTAGGGATCTTTACGTCCCAGTTGTCGAATTTTGTAGTTTCTATAGCCAGATTGCTGGGTATGTCCATATCTGTGATTCCTTTTTTGTTATCGTTTGTATGGCTCTTTCAAAACTTCTCGATGCAACTTGTTACGTTCAGAATGCGTCTCTATGTTGACGTCTGTGACGCATTATTTGAATTTCGCGCGCCCCTCTCCTGCTTACATTTTGGTTTCGATTCACCTAGTTGATGACAGCGGGATTATGCCGTTTGGCAGTTCTTTGACATCAATTCTTGGCCTATTCTTCAGGAAGCACTTTGTTGTCCCATCTATTTTTCACGCGGCCGATTATCTGTGCTGCAGGTTTGGGAGATTCATTTTAAGCCCCTGCTAATCCACATTAGGACCGTGATCTTGACCTGGTGCAGTCGTGATATGCACATTTTCAATCCAGCTTTTTTTGTGCAGTTTGGGGTATAACCTTCAACGCTCTATATATGCATTCGAGAGGACCTGGGGCTTCAAGATCAAAGTGTTTTGAGGTGCACCTTAATATTGCCTATATAAATCACCATACGTATTACTTCATTTTAACATTTATTGATCACATTATTTATGACCTTATTGTATGCTATTTTTATATGTGATCATTATACTGTAATATGAGCATTCTGTTTTGTTTTTTGTTATTGCTATTTAGATTCATGTGCTTTCTTTTAGATTATTGTGCTACCTTACGAATTCTCTATAATACCTGGATATACTTGTGGTTAATTAAAAGATTCATTGGCGCCCTTGTTGGCTTTTTAATTAATCGTTAGTGCTTAAAGAACTGCAACCGTCTCCCTGAGTTAGTCCGACCGGCAAATGTATTCACGAGATTTAGCTGACTAATGATTTGAAGCTAACAAACAATATGTGTCATTTATCCTGTTCACTACTGTACTATTTAGATCCTCAGTTATTATAATTTTCCATTCTTCTTCGTCTAGCTGTCTTTGCTTTTCCTCATAGAATTCCCTTTTTGCTTCAGCGGTGTCATGTGTATTCTATCTATGCCATCAACATTTTCTCTGATTTTTTATACTTGCACCCTTTTTATACTTTGATGTCACAATGTGGATATTATAACACCAAAAAGAGTTCTCTGTTTTTGCATTGTTATTTTCATACGAAAAAGTTAAAATTGCCTACTTTGTTTCAGACAACTGATAGATTGTCACATTTATGAATAGTCAAAATGTTTATTACTTTTATGCAAAGTAGATAAAATAGTATATTATATAGGTACAAGTTCAGTAAGAAGCATTGCAGCAATAGTTCCATTGGAGCACTCCACGCTGCGCTCGTCGTGCTCCAACCCCACTTGTGTTACAATTAATAGATGCTCTTATTAAACTAGTATAATAATATACTATAATGGCTTTAAATCTGGCGCATACAGTGGTATTTTATAATAAAGGCATTAAATTTATTGTTGTGATGTACACTGTTTGGTTAGTGCGCTTGATTACTATAGCACCAGAGATGATTTCCGTCTGCCAGAAATTGCCAAGGTTAATTAGATAGTGCTCGTGTTTAGGAAGGAAGTGTATGAACAGCAAGTTCTTATTTCAATATTTTTATTTTTTCCAAAGGTGGCCGACTCTGCTGCACGTAGAGGATATGTAAATACGAGTCGCTTTCCGGCACCTCGACCTGTCGTACGGGCAAGAGGCAGTTTGAGCGCACGTAATTCTGTCGATCAAGCCGGCATCGTTAGGAATTCGAAAAATCGGCTCTATTAAACCTATCTCTGGCTGCAACGTGCCAATCAGCCATTAGTAAAACAACTACATTCCATTCAGCCGAATTCCGGCCATTGATAGCCAACAAAGCCAAACACTGCCTGCTGGCAAACTCGTCCACAACAAAATCATGAATTAAAAAGGCCAGTCAGGGAAGATGACATAACAGAAATCACAATCTCAATATAAATGGATTTGGCGTCGATACGATCGCTGAACGCATCTTAGGCTTGGCGATTGATAGGTGATAACGCCTGTACCTGGTCCTCGACAGCCTGACGAGGATTTCCTCTCTTATCATAATTACGTATTCTGGAATTCGTCTCGCAAGGATTCGGAACGACCAGTTTGCCGCAGTTTACATTGTGCACCGCGACCTGTCAGCAGGAGCAGCAAACGCGGACGAATTACTCGAAATGACGCTGCACTTAGCATTAAGGCTTATATGTGCGTGCAAGTTTCTGCTTTGGTGGGCACGAATCGGTCTGTGTGAGGGGCATTACTTCAGAAAGCCTCGTTAAGCTTCGAACTTCACCTTCTGTTCTATCAAATTTAAAAGTTTGGTCATCCAGACAGCTTCTTGAGCTTATACAGATGAACATTTCAGATTTTCCGCTTTTTCAAATTTGCGAATCACACTGTAAGATTTCTGAACTTCTGTAGAGTTAATCGATTTCAACATTTCATAGTGTAACTCTCTCAGTTGGATATGTGCTCGGGTACCGTACTGAACGAGTAGGTAGACTAGCACTTGAGAGGTTGAATTTAAGACAACTTTCGCATCTGTTTTCCTAAGATTAGAATACTGGAAGCTATGTGGGTACTAAGAGTTTATGAGTTCAATAAAGACAAATTTACTGTTTCATCTACCAAATGTCTAAGTTATTTTACACTGCGAGTTTCTGATAAGCTGCTCTAGAACTAATTGAGTTCAACATGTCCAGTTTTTGCTTTTGTTCGCTTTTGTACAGTACTGAACGAGTAGTTAGATTCAGTTATTAGAAATTATGTGGGTATTAAAAGCCTACGAGTTCAATAAAGACAACTTTATTGTCTCTTCGGCAAAGTTTGTAAGTGATTTCACATTGTAAGCTTGGTGAGCTCCTCCAGAACTAATTGAGTTCAACATTGTCCAGTGTTTACTTTTGTTCGCTTTTGTACAGTACTGAACAAGTAGTTAGATTCAGTTATTAGAAATTATGTGGGTACTAAAAGCCTTCGAGTTGGATAAAGACAACTTTATTGTCTCTTCGGCAAAGTTTGTAAGTGATTTCACATTGTAAGCTTGGTGAGCTCCTCCAGAACTAATTGAGTTCAACATTGTCCGGTGTTTGCTTTTGTTCGCTTTTGTACAGTACTGAACGAGTAGTTAGATTCAGTTATTAGAAATTATGTGGGTTCTAAAAGCCTACGAGTTGAATGAAGACAAGTTTATTGTCTCTTCGGCAAAGTTTGTAACACATTTAACATTGTAGGTTTGGTGAGCTCCTCCTGAACTAATTGAGTTCAACATTGCAATTCATATCTGTGCAGTACTGAACGAGTAGTCAGATTAGGATAGTAGACAGTTTTTAAGTGATGTCACATTGTAGGCTTGGCGAGCTCCTTCTGAACTAATTGAGTTCAACATTGTCCCGTTCTTGCTTTTGTTCGCTTTTGTACAGTACTGAACGAGTAGTTAGATTCAGTTATTAGAAATTATGTAGATACTAACAGCCTACGAGTTTAATAAAGACAACTTTATTGTCTCTTCGGCAAAGCTTGTAAGTGATTTCACATTGTAGGCTTGGTGAGCTCCTCCTGAACTAATTAAGTTCAACGATGCAATTATTTCGCATGCTCACATCTGTGCAGTACTGAACGAGTAGTCAGATTAGGATAGTAGAAATTATGTGGGTACTAAAAGCCTATGAGCTCAATAAAGGTAGCTTTATTATCTCTTCTGCAAAATGTTTAAGTTCTTTTACATTGCTAGGTTGCTGAGCTTCGTCAGAACTAATCAAGTTCAACATTGCTAAATTTTTGCCCTTGTTAACATCTCTGCAGTACTGAACTAGAAATTATATGAGTACTAAGACTAAGACTAAGAGTTAAATAAATGTAACTTTGCTGTTTATTCTTCAAAATCTGTAAGTTTTTTCACATTGCCAAATTGCTGACGGTCTCCATAACTAATTGAGTTCAACATTGCAAATTTCTGCTGTTATTCATATCTTTGTAGTAACATTATAGTACTAAAAATTATGTGGGCACCAAAAGCCTACAAGATCAATACAGACAGTTGTTTTGTTTCTTCTACCAAATTTATAAGTTCTTTCATAGTACGAGCTTGTTGACTTCCTCCAGAACTACTTGAGTTGGGCAAATTTTTGCTCTTGTTCACATCTGCGCAATACTGAACGAGTTGCTAGATTAGGATACTTGCAGTTATGTAGGTATTAAGAACCTACGATTTCAATTTTCTGCCAGATTTTGTCTTTTCTGTCAGATTTCTAAATTCTCTTACAATCCGAGATAGCCGGTGTTCTCCAGAACTATGTAGGTAGTTCAATATTGCGCAATTTTTGCACATATTTACATCTGTGCTATACTAAATGGGTTGCTAGATTAGGATAGTAAAATGATGTGGTACTACTTATTGTCTCTATCGCAAAATCTGTAAGTTCTTTCATTTGGTGAGATTGCTGTGCTTTTCCAGCACCAATTGAGCCCAACATTGTGCAATATTTGCCATTGTTCACATGTGTACAATAGTGAACGAATTGCTAGATTAGGATACTAAAAATTATGTGGGTACTAAGAACCTACGATTTCAATAAAAACAAATTTTCTGTCTTTTCTGCCAGTTTTGTAAGTTCTCTTACAATCCGAGATAGTCGATCTTCTCCAGAACTAATGTACGTAGTTTAACTTTGCCCAATTTTTGCACTTACTCTCATCTGTGCAGTACTGAATGGGTTGCTAGATTAGGATACTAGAAATTATGTGGTCTCTATCGCAAAATATGTAAGTTCTTTCACATGGTGAGATTGCTGAGCTTTTTCAGAACCGATTGAGTTCAATATTGTGTAAATTTTACCCTTGTTCACATCTGTACAATACTGAATGAGTTGCTAGAATAGGATACTAGAAATGATGTGGATATTAAGAACCTACGATTTCAGTAAAAACAAATTTGCTATATTTTCTGCCAGATTTGTAAATTCTTCAATCCGAGATTGCTGATCTTCTCCAGAACTAATGTAGGTAGTTCAACTTTGCGCAATTTTTGATGTTGTTCACATCTGTGCAGTACTGAATGGGTTACTAGATTAGGATACTAGTAGTGATGTGGTACTACTTCTTGTCTCTGTCGCAAAATCTGTAAGTTCTTTTACGTTATGAGATTGCCGAGCTTCTCCAGAACTAGTAATTGAGTTCAAAATTGCGCATTGTTTTGTTCGTGAACACATCTGTGGAGTACTGTACGAGTTGTTAGATTAGGATGCTAGAAATTATGTGGGTAGTAAGTAGTAAGAGCCCACGAGTTTAATAAAAACAGCTTAACTGTGTCTTCTAGCGAAATTTGTATTTTTTTTTCATTTTATTAGATTGCTGAGCTTCTCGAGATCTTACTGAATTCAACGACGGCAGTTTTTGATTTTGTTCAGGTCTGTGCAGTACTAAACCAGTAGTTAAATTAGGATACTGGAAATTATGTGAGGACTAAATCAGCTTAACAGAGGTAACTTTATTGTCTCTTCTGAAAAATTTGTAAATTCTCTCACATTGTGAGATCGCAGAGTTTCTTCATATAAAATTGAGTTCAACATTGCACATTTGTCCACGTTTGTATAGTACTAAACGAATATTTATATTAGAATACTAGAAATTGTGTGGGCACTAAGAGTCTAAGAGTTCAAGAAAGTCAACTTCACAGTCTGTTCTGTCAAATTTGTAAATTATTTCACATAGAGATTGCTAAGATTCTCCAACATTGCATAATTTTTGCTGTTGCTCACGTTTGTACGGTACTAAACGAGTTGCTAGATTGAGATACTGTAAGCTATGTGGGTATTAAGAGAATACTAGTTTAATACAGACAAATTTACTGTTTCATCTGAAAAATTTATAAGTTTTTTCAAAGTGCCAGATTGTTGAGCTCCTCTAGAATTACTCACGTCAATGCAGTACTAAATGAAAAGTTAGATTAGAGTATTAGAAATTGTGTGGGTGATAAAGGTATTTGAGTTGAATAAATGCAATTGTATTGTCTCTTTTGCAAAGTTTCTAAGTTCTTTTACATTGTGTGATTGCTGAGATCCGCCAGAACTAATTGAGTTCAATATTGCGTAACTACTGAAAGAGTAATTGCACTAGAATACTGGGAATTATGTGGGTGGTAAGACCTTACTAATTTAATAAAGACAACTTTTCACATTCTGAAATTGCTGAGCTTCTTCAGATATAATTGAGTTCAACGTTGCGCAATTTTTGTTTTTGCTCACATCTGTGCCATACTGAATATGTTGCTAGGTTAGGATACTAGAAGCTATGTGGTTTATAGGAGCTTACATATTTAATAAAGAGAAATTTACTGCTTCATTTACCAAATTAGTTCGAGGCTGTTGAGCTTCTCCAGAACGAGTAATCGATTTCAACATTGCGCGCTTTTTACCTGGCTCACGTCTGTGCAGTTGTAAATAAGGAGTTAGATTACGATATTAGAAATTATGTGGGTGCTAGAGTCCTATGAATTTAATAAAGGAAACTTTATTGTCTCTTCTGCAAAATTCGAAAGTTCTTTCACATGGCGAGGTTGCTGAGCTTTTTCGGAACTAATTAGTTCAGCATTGCGCAGATTTTGCTCCTGCTCATGTTTGCGCAGCACTAAACGAGTAGTTAGATTAGGATATTAGAAATTCTGTGGGTACTAAAAGCATACGAATTCAATAAAGACAACTTTATTACGTCTTTTGTAAGTTCTTTTATAATGCGAGGTTTCTGAGCTTTTGCTGATCTAATTGAGTTCAACATTTCACAGTTTTTGTTTTTGCTCACGTCTGTGCGGTAGGTACTAAATGAGTTATTATATTAGGATATTAGAAATTATGTGGGTGCTAAAAGCCACCGAGTTGAATAAAGGCAACTTTATTGACTATTCAGCTAAAGTTGTAACTTCTTCCACACTGAAATTGCTGAGTTTCTCCAGAATCAACTAAATTTAACTTGGCACAATTTTTACTCTTGGTCACGTTTGTACAGTACTGAACGAGTTGCTACATCAGGATATTAGATGCTATATGGGAGGTAAGAGCTTACGAATTCAATAAAGACACATTTACTGTTTCCTCTGAAAAATTGGTATGGTTTTTCATAATGCTAGGTTATTGAGCTTCTCCAGAACTAATCTAGTTTTACTCTTGCTCACTTCTGTGCAGTAATAAATGAGTAGTTAGATTAGGATATTAGAAATTATGTGGGTACTGAGGGACTATGATTTGAATAAAGGCAACTTTATTGTATCTTCTGAAAAATTTGTTATTTCAGATTGCTAGATTGATGAGCTTCTCTAGAGCTAATTGAGTTCAATATTGTGTTGATGTATATTGTAACTGAATGCAATTTACATACTTAGATATACACAAAGGGCTTTAAAATTGCACTTTGAAGTAATACTTTGTATTTGTTTTACTAACTTTTAAATTTTACTCACAGATATGATTTGTTTAGCAAGTAAAAGTTTCTAGGTTTTGAAATTTTTGAATTGAATGAGTGTTTTTGTAGAAATGAAACCAAAACTACGGAATAAAAAAGTATGAACATATTCTTACGAGTTTTAATTGATTATTTTTCTTACGGTAACGAGTTAGCTTAATTTCATTTCTAGCGAAAGACTGAATTCCTCAAATCGTAACGCTGATACAACAGGAGACAATTTTAGCAGATTTATTTCTCGGGGTCTATTAATTCTTGCGTCTAATTTTTTGGCATCTTCCCACCTCCAATTCGGAGGGCTTTTGGGTCAGTTGTGAGAATAATGTAGTTTCTGCGGCCTTGTTTGCTCAGTGTAGGCAAACAAATATTGGCCACGGACCATTGTGAAGGAGCACAATGCAACACCAACAACGGCTGCGATGATATTCGGTCCTGTCCCATTCAAATTGCTGTAAAAATAAATATACCACATCTGTGTGTACTGTTGCTGTACTCATAATTGATTTGTCACGCTGGGGAGCAGAAGCCCTGATTTTGTACTTGCTTACGTAACCATACGTTTTTATATAATCATTCTGACAATTTGAGAAAGACTGAAGTGGAATAATTGTGCATCATTACAATTTCGAAGAATCTGGAAAATATTTGGAAATAGAATAGAACCGTGCAGGAATATTTCTTAAACTATTAGTCTTGTTTTATGTGGATTGACTTGAAAAGTACTTTTAAACAGTACATTTTAGTTTTTTTTCTAATCAACAAAATAGTTTTTTAGCAGTTGGAAATCTACTTTGAAAGTTGATCGTGGATATTTTTTTATAAAATTTTAAATGTAATGTTAAATTTTATCATTCTAATTGGCAAATTTACTGTAATATTTTGAGTTTTAAAATGCAATTCCAAACTTTAACGGATCAAGTTGACATTTCAGTACACTAAGTTGACATCCAAGAATATATTGCCCGTCTTGGTGTACAAACGATCTGATTGCCATTTTCAAAAGTTTCTCTTTTAAATAATTATTGAGTGTTGTAAGGAAGTAACAGTTTGCAGGAATCATTAATTCAAAACTTAATACATTCAGCGACTTGTGTGTAGGTGCGTCGGTCTTCAAAAAAGCACTCCTTTGGTAATTGTACCCGTATTAATAATAATGGAATTGTAATATTATTTCGTTTTTTCAAAAAACAAACTGAAGCTAGGACATTTTCTGCAGACTTCTGAACGCGAAAGAAAAACTTTTGGGGGAATAAGAACAATTATCTTTTTGTTTCTGTATTGTAATGGTGGATCCACGTGTCTAATCTAAGAAGTTCGAACAATCATTTTATAAAAGAGCTGCAAAGAAGGAATGGTGTCACTTTTAGTCGTTTTTGGTCAACCTTCAAGCATTTGGCAATTTCCATTTCTCATCATCATGATGCACGATATGAATGATAAGTTCAATGAAAATGTTCAAAGTGTATGCTTAACGCTATTCGTCGATCCTTCAAAATAAAGTAAGGCACCGTATCAATATTTTATGGAATAGACATAGAAATGGGTCTTCCAACAAGCTTGTCATCTCTGACCTCTGCTCTTCTCCTGTTAATATCTGCAACCCAATTTTATGTAATAACATAAGAAGTACATTGAGCAATTGATTCAATATAAGCAACGTAAACTAGGTATTATGTTACCAGGAGATGTTCAATTTTATTAAAATTAAAATTTTTGTCAGTTATGTTTTCTTCGGCGATGATAGTGAAACGAGCATATCAACGGCAGAAGAAAAAGACCTCCTGGAAGGCGATGGTGCGACAGTTGGTAAACTAGTCATCTCTGAATTTACAGTAAGCTTTAAACTGCCAAACATGGTGCAAGTATTTGTCAACAACCGCTTTGCTTTGGCTTATGAAAAACGTTTGAGACTACATGAGCATCAAAACACGCTCATCTAAATATGAGCTTTTGTACATGCAAATTCTTGTTCTGCTTGCTATTCGTTGTAAGTCTATAATACGTTTTATCTCTGCCTTTTCTCAATTTTGAATCGCTTCCATTTCAGAGGTCTGGGTGTTTTCATTATTCCATTTCTTGTAATCTTCACTACCCTCTTGCTGGTCATGTCTGAAACATGTTAATTTCATGCTCCTCGTCTTATCAATCTAACAACCTCTTGCTTGTTGCATCTTTGTC
The DNA here is from genome assembly GCA_940337035.1 of Agriotes lineatus. Taxonomy (NCBI): domain Eukaryota; kingdom Metazoa; phylum Arthropoda; class Insecta; order Coleoptera; family Elateridae; genus Agriotes; species Agriotes lineatus. Next base: position 48,993 of record CALNHX010002303.1, read on the forward strand.
TGATTTCAGCGTTCAGTATTTTGGTCTGGCAATGTGTGACCTGTTATGTTTCTTAGTACAGGCATTTCTGTTGTTCTGCATATTGATACTTTCCCCGATGATCATATGCATGTTACATCAGGTAATATATTTCAAAAATCTCAACACCTCGGCATGGTGGCTTGGTTTCTCACCTCACTTGTCCGATTTTGATGTGCTGTTACTTGTACGTATATCTAATTATTAAAAAAACTTGGTCGATTATAACTATAACAAGTGTTTGTACTGAGATCCCCATGTTATATTGTGTAGCTGGTAAGTAAAAGGTATGTAGTAGTTTCTGTAGTTCCTCTTCTTACTGTGTCATTAGTATAGCATAATTTAATTTTTTTTTTATTTGTTCTAAACCCTTATACCTACCAAATCTAGAATCAAATCAAACCATCATGACTATCTAAGCACCTTTCAAGGTGGGCTAGCAAAACAGTGAAGACGGTGTGCTGTTCCTTACAAAAGGTTACCGTTATTAATCAATACAAAAGAAGCGCCAATGAGTTTTTATACAACAAATGTGCTCAGATAGGAACGAGAACTCATCAACTCAAAACTTACCCAAAATCATCATAATCTGAAAAGCCATAAATAGCTTAACAAGGTCATAACTCAGTTTTTCAGTAACAAAAACACACATATTTATAGTAAAATGTATACTAGACAATAATATGGCAGTTGTATATAAACGTTAAGTACGCTGGGTGCCCCCTTTAAACATTCAACTATATCAGTCGAAGGTATAAATACAATAACAATTACGGTAAATGAGCAAACTACGTATATTAGTTATTATTAAACTTTAAATAAATGGCATTACTAAAAGAAGTTAAACTTCGATGAGTTCTCGAGAGTGTTTGCGAAGGCATCAGCCCAACGCAAGATGTAACATTCAAGAACAAAAGTCACATAATCATCCAATAACAAGGTGAAATCCGAGGAATCCTAAAAGGATGCAATCGCAACCGCTGACATTCCACATACTTACAAATTCAAATATCGAAGACACAGCTACTGGCAATTCAGAACTCTCTGAATGAATTACTACCTTCTGCGACAGCAGCTAAGAACGAACTCCTGCAAGTACTAGGCACTCAAACAAACCCACGTCGAAAATACAGTCAGTCAAATCCACCTCGCGCACGGGACAAACGGCAGCTTAAGAAAACTGAACCCTGGTAGCACGTGCACAAACATTTCATTACGGGAACAGAGCAACATCGAGACAAACAGCTCGGTTCGTAACATGAATGGCCGGATCAAAACAAAATATATCGTTATAGGAGCATGGTTGGTACCAAACGTCTCAACTTGGTAATCATGGCCGGGCCAAAATAGCTAGAAATACCCCGAAACGTTAAACCTATTCGGCAATTTAAGAACTTAATCTTAGACCACCTGTAACTCAACAGCACAGCTCGAAATCGGCATAAACAGAGAGGCATCTAAGCTCTGAGAAAATTGAAGCAAAAGTGCACAAGAAATTCTCGGAGAGTTTCGAAGATAAAGAATAATGCCTGCCGCGACAGAAGCGGTCAAAATCAGAACGAAGGCGCGCACCTTTAAAAAATTAGGTCAAATAACTGTTGCTCGAAATAGGTCGCTTTTTTCTCGTAGCAAGTCAGAATTTGGGTTTCTGGCATTATTAATTATTTTGTTCATAACTCTTTTAAAGGGTAGGCAACTCAGTGAATTTCTACATCCTTGCCTTATTTCCGTTGATATGGATAGTTTGCCTGTCAGGTTATAATTAGCTAATATTTATGCTAGTATTCAATTCTTCATGTTTTAACTGCCTCTTCTCAGTGCTTTCGTCAATGTGAATATTTATTATGTTCTTTGGTTTAGCTTAGTTGCAAGCTTTTGGTTAAATTAATGAAGCAGTTGCATGTTGGTTTATCAAACCCCACTAATTTTTCTATTACTTGTCTTATTGGAAATAATAGTGTCTGTGGTCGATTTGTCTTTTTCTGAAGTCTTATTGTTCGTCTCTAATGTTGATATAATTGGTTGATGTTCAATAATATCATTTCCTTACAGTTATAGTCCTCCGGATACCTTTACTCCTCTTCCTGAATATCGGCATAGTTATATTTCTTTTCCAGTCACTTGGAATAGCTTCTACCTCAGGTATTATTTTTTGAAAAAAGTTAGTTACCTGTTTAGATCTTCATCATTATACTTCAACAGGTCATTGGGTAATTTATCCACTTCAGGTACTTTCTGCTTTTTTCAAATTCTTAGTACCTTTCCCACGATGAAGTAGAACGAAAGGGATGATTATATAAAAATGTCCTATCCCCATTACTTAAAGCATTGACAGGTTTACACATAGAACAACGTTGTTAACACGTTGACAGCCAACGCTTGAAAGCAAGCAGACGCCCTAAGAGAACTTCTTCTAAAAATGATATATTTATCTTGATTTCGGAGGCTTTCACGGCCATTGTCAATAAGCCAGTAGCACACGACCTCCTCTTCTTAGAAGAGTTTTGCTTCTGGCGTGGTTTACACGTTGAGTTACCATGCTCTTCTATTCCTTCCCTTACAAAAGATTGTTTCCTCTGGCGTGGTTTACACGTTGAGTTACCGTGCTCTTTTGCCTTTTCTCCTGATGAAGCCCCCTACTAAAGCGGGCAAAACGTTGAGTTCTTCAACCTCAATGATGACACGGTCCAATCCCGAATATATTTATCTTGATTATCGCTTATGCTTTAGATTATTATTATTGTGAATGTTATGGTTATGGAAAAAGTTTTGAAAGGTATTCCACCCACATGTTTTGCTTATAAGTTAGTACAACGACTATTAATCGATTTATTGATATGTCCCATGCCTTCTTTTCCACCCAGCGCTCTGCTTATAGCTTGTGACGGGGAATTGTCATTGATTTCTTACTTTCTCTTTCTGAACATGCCACATATCATCAGTTTGAGATCTAATAACTTCTTTTAGTAGTTATATAGTCAGTTGGTTAACCGTTTCTGCTTTAAATGTTGTTATTATGACTGTTATGGTACCTTGGTACACGTTTTGAAAATACTCCACCCAGCTTTCTTCACTTATTGCTTGTCTTTTCAAATATTTATTTATTTAGTTGATGCTTCCTCCGTCTTGACATGGCCCATACTTTCTTTTACCATTTAGTATCTTCCACCACTAATGATATATTTAAGTGGATAACCGTATCCGTTATATATGGTCAATTATTGTGATTTTTATGGCTTTCTTGATATATTTATGTTTTGACTATATTTCACTCAGGTTTCTTTGCTATAAGTTGTGATTGCTAATGTTCATTGACTTCTGGATTCCTCCGTCTTAATATGCTCCATGGCTGCTTTAGAGATCTAGTAACTTCTTCTATTAATCATATATTTATCTGGGCAACTGTTTCTGCTGTTGATAGATGCTATAGTGAATGTTTCGGTCTTTTTGGCACAAGTTTGTTGTAAACAGGTGGCCGATTGGACAATTCAATAAGCAGTAAGAACTGGAAGAAATATACATGAGTGACCCCAAATAACGAAGAATACCTTAAAATCTCCGTAGACAAAGAAGAAGGATAAGACAACGAAGAGAGTTTCACCTAAATTTAATTGCTTGTGACTTGAAAAGTGTTTTGTTTCTTCCGTCTCAATATGCCCCATATCTTCTGTTGGGATCCAATAGCTTTTCCACTCATGATATCATTAATTCATTGATCTTAACATACCCCACATCAATTTGAGATTTAGTAGCTTCTTGTATTTATCTGGATAAGGATTTCTGCTGTAGATGATTGGTGTAAATGTTATATTCCTCTTGGTACATCTTTTCATAGTATTTTATTCAACTTGCTATGTCTATAAATTGTGACTGTTGGTTAGTTTCCTGATTCTCTCGTCTTAATGTATCCCGTACCTTTTTTTATTGTGAATATTGCAGTCTTCTTGCAATAGGTGATAAATATATTCCACACAAATTTTTTTGCATAAAACTTGTGACTCAACGTGATGTTCTAGGGTTATACAGGAATAACTAAAAAAGAAGAAGAAGAAGATATCATGTGGCTGAGAATTTCCATTCATTTCTTGTTACCACCATTTTAACATGCTCCATATTTTCTTTTGAGGTCAGCACACATTTTTCCCCACCTCCTTTGAAGTTGATTCAATATTTCGTCTGTAATTTTTGTATTCGGCTGTTTAGTTGTTTCTAACTACCTTTCAACTGTTGTGGTCTAGTATTGTTCTGTTGCTCACATGTTGGAAGTAGGCTTTTCGCTTCTGCTTGGTTAAATTCTTCACTTCTTTTGAGAACCACGGCGAATTACTTCTTTTGGAAATTTTTTATTATTTGCTTTCATAATTTTGCTAGTTTAGGGCAATTAATGTGTAAAATTTTTCATAAAGCTTTATTTAGTTGGGTAGATCACATATGTCGTGGTAATACTCATATAAGAATTGAAATTGAAGCAAAGCTCATATAAGGAACAAATGGTGGATGCGCCCTTAATTAAAACGTTGCGCAATTTAGTGTAGAAAGGCTGCAGGCCGGTCCCATTAAAACTAATTCCATGGGTCGTGTCGCGAACCGACCATCAGCTTGACAGCTGCGATAAGCGATCCGTCCCATCGGCGACCAAGCAAATTCACTTACCGGACTTTTATTTGCCGCTCGGAGCTGTCAGGCGCATAATTTGCCGGTACATCTCCATTGGCATCCGCCGTACAATTAGTGAGGAGTGAGCGATGGCTTTTTGAGGATCATTAAAGAGATCACGACTTAACAGCCTTGTTAGCGTTGCAGCGTAATGTGGTAGTAATAAGACGTCGCCGTGATTAATGGTTACATTTCAATTCACCTCGTTACTGACGAGATAATGTCCGCCTTGGCCGCTCACGAATCTTTACAACGAGGTGCAAAAACCACGCTGCAGGCTGGCGATGGTCACAAAGGAAGTCGGGCTTTAATTTCTCGTTTGTTTAGCAAACGAGCTTTTAAGCGCTCGCCTCCGCTGGCTGGAAACTGAAATTATTCAGATTTTTAAATGGGAATTAGAGGCAACTTTTTGCCCGCCGGCCAGTTTCAGTGAAAAGTAATTTGTATTCGTATCTTCTAATCGGATGGGCGTTAAGGTACAAAAACTGTGAAACAGGTGCAAACGTGTCAACTTTTAGTACAGTCGGAATTCCGTGTCTGAATATGCTAGAATTTTACCTTTGAGCTTTAATTAAGAGCGTTTTTAAGCAAGAGATCGATAAAAGTAATAATGTGGGAAAGGAACTGCAACGCTGCAAACTAGAAATGGAAGTTATAGTATTTTCCTACCTTGGAATATTACCAGCAAGCTACGCAGATATACAAGGGACGGTAAGAAAGAAGCTAATAAAGCAACAGCCGTATTAGAAGCACTAGGGGTATACGTAGTATGAAGAACAAAGAGCATGCATAGAGAATCGACAAAGTAAACAACCAACAAATAAGAGAAGAATGTGAGGTGGAGGATATAGTACCATGGGATAGGAAAAACAGGAAATTGATATGCATATTTGTTGAAATTTAAATAATTACAAATAATGTTCCACAATGGGCTTGAAAGTAAATGAGTTGATAATTTAAAAAGGCAAGTTAAAAATGTCAACACATTAAGCTAAGGTTCCAACAAAATTGAACTATAATGCATTAACACTTAAAATATCAAATTTACATTTTTACAAATAATTCTAAATGAAAAATTATGCCAATTTTGCATTCTAAAATTAAAATTTCAAATAAACTACAATATATTAAATCAAATGTAACCAAACAACATAACATAATAGAAATTTGAAGATTTTATTACATTCCAAGGCGATGCCTTTTTAATTGTGTCACTCCATGACGCTGCTGCTTCATTTGTTGACTTTCTGGCTCGAGCTGGCCAAGTTGCGCCGTCTGCAGGACTTCGATTCGTTTTGTGTTGCTTTGCCGTTTTCAATTGTCTCGCATTTCTTCGCTAGTAGCTCACCAGTACTCGTAGAAACTTTGCTTTTGGCTGATGCGGTGTTCATCTTCAAACTTAGGTATTGAACTAACTTTTTAGACGAGCACAGGAAGCCTTCTGATGCACCTTACCAAAGCCAATACCGCCCGTCGGCATTCCATCGCGGCAAGCACCTGCAAATAGTAAAATAGACGTGTGTACACATTTTCTGTTTATTGAGATGTTGTTTCTAACAGTTTTAAATGAGCCAGGTCAAGCCCGAAGTTTTAATATATGAATTGAAAATTTAATTTACAAAAAATCTAAATTTCCACAAACAAAAAATTGTAAACTTAACGGGTTGATATTTTCCAATAAAAAGTTGAAAGTTTGCTAAACTGTGTGAAACATATAAGATATTACGTTGAGAATTTCACAATTCACTTCAAATGTACAGATAATGAATTAAAATGTTATAATGCCAAGTAAAATGTTGGTAATCCTTATCTCGGCGCAATGAGACACCTGCGACTAGATTTCTATAAATCACCAAGCCACCTTACGGCAACTTGGGAAGTCGAGAGCGTCATATGCTCGCCGGAATGGTGACACTCGACTGGAGATTGAAACCAAATTGCGAACCATAAATTCCCCTCGCGCTGGGTGTATCGACTAAAATATATAACCGCGCTGGTGGCCTAGTGATAAGAGTGGCCCTTCTGAGGACTAACCAGAAAATAATAATTTTCCACGAAACTATGCAGTCTCTGCTTGCTCACGAAATATAACGCACAAAAAAATTACAACGACGATGCGATTTCTGCAAACTGCACGCATTCCTTCTGTCCAGTGGCATCCATACGCAATCTGATTCACTCTCACAATTGCGTCTAAAGGAATGAATAAATTAAACTTTATCCAACCAATGTTTGAACTCCATTCGGAAAATAATACACCATGCGACATGTCTCTGAAAATCATACCAGGTATCGCTATCAACGACAAAATATTAACTAATCTTTGTTATATTGATGAAATTTTCATCATAGCTGATACTGCAGAACTTGAGTTCGTTCTGAGACGTCTACAAAAGAAAAACAAACAACTCAGATAGCCTGTCAACCAGTCAAAACCAGAAATGATCGCAGTTTCACTACCGTGGCTCTGTTAGTACCAACCTTGGAAGCTGCGAAATAAAAAATTGGAAATATGTGACTTCTTAAGAGATACAATACCGGATCTTCTTCATTCCCAAGTATTTTCAATATTAATGTACCTACACTTGTTTTAGTTGAAATTGACCCCACCTAAAAAGTCAGGTAGCCGCTTTTTTACCTTTTTTCTAGCATCAATAAGGCTTCACTTAATATATCTAGTTACTATTAGTTGTTACTTCAAGTAACTAGGCAACTATACCTACAAGTTTACATATCCAAAAATTAGGTGTAGTCGATTTTAGTGAAACCAAGTGCACACATGCGAAAAAATATAGACCACAGAAGCTGGATGTGTTTGAGATGAGAAGCTATAGATGGATGCTGCTTATCAGCTATACCGACCAAAGAACAAACGTGTTCAGAGTAAGAGTTGGTGTTGACATTTTGGACATATTTCAAGGGCAGATCAAGTTCATGGGCTAATTGGAACAAATATCTAAGAAGCGACGTATGCTGGAACCACTACAGACCAGTAAAGAGATATTGTGACAAAGGCAGTTATCACACCCTTGTGGAGAAAGGCTTGTTGTTGATGAACTGGTCGTTTATGCCATTTAGTTTCTCGATTTGTGAATGGTTAAGACGGGACGAGTCAGCGCTTTCATTTGCATGGATTTTGCGTGGTTTTTGTAAATTTGGGTTTGAAATGTCTTTGCACTTACAGTTATGTGGATTTTGGTGACGTTATTGGAAGATTATTTCCACGTTATTATGACGAATTATTTTAGCTGCATATCTGGAAGCCGACATTTCTCTTATCAGCCGTAATTCTACCTATGGGGCAAGACACATTGTCAATCATACCCGTGCTTTCGCTTTGACGACAGTTTAATGTTCGCGGAATTTGTAGCTGTTTTTTTCTACATCGATGCTTTCTGTTATCCATGGTTATCCATCACTTCTCATGGGACTACGTCATATGTTGACCTTATATGTGGCGTTTGTGGCTTATTGGGAGCCTACCAATATGGTTTCTGTTCTTATGATGTGCCCCTGTAAGGTTCAGTTTCACAGTCCTGCTGTATTGTATACGAACTTCAAGATAGGCAAAAATAATATGTCAACATCTTCTTCTTCCTCGCTTCTGTTTACCCTTTAAGGGTACTTTTCCATCACGTCTGTTGGACTCTAGTTTTAAGTTACTTAAATAGATATATTTTTGTGTGATTAGTTTTCAGCTTTTCCTTTAAATTCAAACTGTTCTCACGATTATGTGAAATTTTGCCTAAATTATTCACAAGCACGTTCAATGCATTTATTATGCTAAAGGGCTATCGTATTCGAACCCCCACTAAACTTTTGCCGACATTGCGTTTGTCCGTGAGAAATCGCAACATTTTAGTTTCCATGAGAAAATTTACTGGACGTTCTGATTGGCTATTTACGCATCCCCACTGGACTTGCGGGTAGCATACAAAACGTGGAACTTCAGTTTTTAAGCATAACCATGTTAACCATCCAACAATGCAGACGTCACTCAAGTGCCATTTGTATATGTTATGTGAATATAATCTAAAACTTTAAAATTACCACTGCTTTAATTTATTCAACTATACCAACATATATTTTGGTGTAAAAAGCTACACTGCATCACCAACCCAACGTCACTTAACGATGTTGTCTCATTTTTCTTTCATAATTGATTTAGCAGGTTTCTTTTTGACAGAAAATAAATTACTTTCAGTTATTTCTGTTTTGTGTCCTTATTTTCACTTTGTTCTATGTGAAGTTACATGCTTCACAGTCGTTGATTATATTTCTTCTCTATTTTAAGGCTGGTTTACCCACTTTCCTTATTCCCTCTTATACTGTATTCTAAAGCTGGTCTAGTCATATCTGTTATATATTGCTATAGCTCACCAGGTGAACTATGCCTTAATTAATGCAATGTCTTAAATGTTAAACGATAATTGCTTTTAAATCGAGAGCTCTTATTTTCAGGGTGGGTTCGCCAAAATCTAGTTCTCTATCAATTGAAGTTTTTAAAATTGTATTTTCAAAAATCTTTGACTATCAATGACACATAACGTCAAACTTGACTTTTAATATTTATCAAACTAAGTAATTGACAATTGTATCTTACATTAACACATTTATTATTCAATTCACCTACGTAAGTACTATATCAACTTTATATTATCACTTTCTTTTATTGACAGTTATTCAAAATGCTTTCTCAACTTATCTACACAAACCTCTATAACTGCTCTAACTTTCACTGCAACATCCAACAAATACCGGATCCTGACGTCGACAGACTGCAACACCTACTGCCCACTTCACAAACAGCAACACCTATGATGGTCTGTGAATCCTTTCAACTGCATCCGTCCTGTCAAACCAACTCTTCTGCTCCCAAAATCCAGTCCTGGTTCCTAATGAATGTCACTGTCACACGAACTAACTCCTGGTAAGTTGCTATATTATGATGTTCCAAATCTAACTTTGTTCCCTTTTTGCAGATAGTCCGATGTCTCTTGTAATACTCACAGAATATCCAAATCAAATAATAACTTGTAAAAACCTCTACTAATATCTTGTACGTATGAATAAATCCAAATTTCTTCAACTAATATAACATTCTGTATTCTATATCTCCAATTAACTGTATCTGTATAATCTCTTTATCCACTTGATGTCTCAATAAATTCCATTTTATATTTCACCTGTTCGACCTCGTAGATTTGTGTAAAGCCCTTTTTTAATTTGTCATTACCAAAACCAACACAAATTAAGGCATAATTTCTATTTTTATTTCACAAAATTGGTTATTTCAAAATTACATGTATGCTTTCATGAGTTGTTTTACAGTAACTAACTAAACAAACTTCTATCCCTATTAGATACAATTCTTAGTGCACACTTCCTATATTTTAAAATAATACTATTACAGGATATTCATTCTGATTATTATTAACAAATACATTTGTCTAATGTTACCTTGGTTTGTTCTTTATTAACATTTAATACAAGTTTATTTATTTCAATTAATATCGCACTATCAAATGGCTCCTTTCATTGTATCAATTACTTTCATTATTCATATTCGAAATTTTACACCCATCAAGATCTAATTATTGTAACCTTCCAAATTTATTAGTTTTGAATATTTCTTTCTTATGATTTATTATACTACGTCATGTATCATAACAATATCTTTATTGTAACTTCTTCTGTTTCTAGACCTGCAATTTCCAATAACTCAGCATTCGATATTTGATTTAGAATATATATTTGTATTTCCTTCGTTTATTTTTTATTCAATGCCGACATCTCGAATTCATACAGAAAGTATATTTATTCCATTAGTATTGTAGATGCGTAGTTTAATTGTCTTCAATAGCTTCTTTGAGTTCTATGTCTTTCGTAATATGTTAAAGGCACTTTTGTGCTTTACTCATTTTTTTATTCCGAAAGAAACTGTGTTTGAACTTATTTTCATCATTCTTCTCATGTTAAACCTTAAACGAAGCACGAGTAATGTGTATTTCATGAATATTAGGTAACAGTATGATAAATGCTGCTTGCTTTCCGGACACTTGGGAGCCAGATCTAAGCGGCACAAAGCATTTTCCACAGTTGATAGAGCGCCGCGGGGTTTAGCGGAAAGACGTAGGTTGAAACATGGGGATATTTTAACTTTCAATGGGAGCCACGTCGGTGTAAGCTCAAGGCTCAAGCAGGCTTAGTTTAAGTTTCTGATTACTGATGTTTAGACATTTCGCACGTAGAGTGCTTGATGAAGAAACGCCACGTCCGCGAAGCATATTTAAAAACTGGCAATACACACAGTTGCTGTGATCTGTTTTATTATACTCATAATTTACTGGCAAATTGTCTTATATCTTGAAATAATACACTTACGTCAATCATGCATTCATTTATGTATCAGAAATCGTGACAATGCAATAATAATTTTTGGCCGAATTTTACATTTAGACGAAACGTGAAAGAAATATATTCGATTCAGTTTATCATATTTTATTAGCCTGTAAAATTTGGTATTTTTTTTTACTGTGCTAACTTGATTCAGTCCATAAAGCGAAATATTTAAATTTCGGAGGTTGGTTCTACCATGAAAATTCTTCACGAGCCGCCACTGCTTCCAATGCTGTCTTTTATTTTACTTAGTGTGATTTTTGTCAAAATTTTGCTTGTACTTAAAATCGAAATAGCCCGCCAGTGCGCCAGTTATCGATACCATTCTACCACCTTTCTTTGGTATTTTGATTATCAAACACTTTGACCATTTCCAGGTATGTATTTTCTCAACTACCCATACCTATTAGGAAATTTCAATATATTAAGATCAAATGCCAACAATTACGTTAAAATTTTTGGTTAATGAATTATAATTTATGATACTAAGGAACAGCTTCAATATAGAAGTTGCAACTTTGACATATTAGGTTGAAATTTTAAGGCGATAAATCCAAAGGTCACTATGTCAAAATATTATTTCAACCGGTAACTAAAAATTAACAAGTAGCAATTCAAATTAGAAAATTTAAATGTTAAGCTGAAATTTCTATATATTGAGATGACGTCATTTTAGTGAGAAAAAAATAATTTTATCCGCAACTTATGTGTCTTCATTGACAAGCTAAAAGTGTCACTTTATCTGCCCAAGCACACAAAATCATTGCTCTCTTTCTTTCTTTCTATGTTTGTTCGCTATCTCCTCCAAAGATACTGGACCGATTAAATTGTATGATGGCTGAAAATTTTGCTAATTTTTAGACTTAGATCGTAGGCCGGTTTTCAATTTCAAAAAGAGTACGAAAAAGTTTTAATTTTAATAAATCCTTTAAGCAGCGGATCGGAGCATCTGTCGCCGTGGGGGATGGTGTGTCAGCTGCTGTGGCCGTGTGCTATTGGCTCGGGTGATACACTATGTTCATATACCATTACGCAGGGGTACAGTGCTCACCTGTTAAGCGGGTGGCCCGTGTTCGGTTCCCGGCCGATGCCTCCTTTTTTTAAAATTCATATTAATGAAATTTACCTGAATACGTTTGCGGATAAAATAGTATATGTTATTCGGAGTAAAAGTGACTTTATGTGGCTTAGCTGAATTATTTTCCTCACTAACGTTCGGCTAAATAAACTTCAGCTTCGCCACATAAAGTATTACCTTTACTCCTAATAACATAATCTACTATTATTGCTCGAGGGCGTAAATGACTTGCTTTATATCTGAAAATTAAGTCTTAAAAACGCATATTATTGTACATAAATAGTTAGTTCAAAAGTAAACAAGTTGAAATATATAGTATAGATATTATTATTTCAAGAGAAGCGTTATTAAACTCAGTTCACTTTCTAACATGGTCAGTTAAATTCGATATATTAAGTTCCAGTTTCAAAAGTTAAAAATTGTTCAAAACACTTGAATTTTGTTGTAATCTTGTTATAACAGCGTTACCATTATTTCTTAAATGTAATAATGATTTTTCTGCTCCACCGAAACCGCTTGCCATCTGGTTAATAGTTTTATTACGTCCAGCACGTGTAAATTAAAACGTTTTGTGTTGCATAATATAAAGGCGGCAGACAATTTCCTCTTTTCATAAATTTTATCGCCTTATTTAATAATAAGGGTGTCAATTTGCATGTTTGCAACCAAGACACCTGCTTATACGTGTGCTGGATGATGAAGCAGATTCGTCCAATTAAAATGAGATTTTCATAAATGGAATCTTGTTTTATATTTAAGTACACTTATTAACTGTGTCAAGTATGTTTAAAACAAACTTTATGGTTCATGTTGATTGGATCATAAATAGGATTTAATAGCAAATCAAAGCAATTTAGCAAAGGATTGATTGTGTGAAGCGAGGAAAGGAATGTAAGTGTTGCTGCTAATTGTGCGGTCGTTGAAGAATGGTCATGTCAATGACGTCCAGTATGAGGTCTAGCATCATCGTGTAGCAGTAATCTGTCGGTTCATCGTTATGCACTAGTTCATTATGTTGAAGATTTATTACGAGACATTTTTGCACAGTTAAAGTCCATATACCTAGTAAGTAGTAAAGGTAGCATTAATTAATCGTCGCTTGTTTATAGCCATGCATACAATCAATTTTCTTGCGATCAAGAACAGTTAATTAAACCAAAAAATAGTGTAAAATAAAGAATTGTAAAAAGGATATAGAATGACGATTTCGGAATTGTAAAATGAAAATAATCGATTGCACTTGCACCAAATAGAGTTTTTGTTACGTCTTCTTCGGACCGAAGACATAAGCACAATGTAGTACTGCCCGAAGCGATCACAAGAATATCCACAAAAACCTGAACTTAAAGGAGGTAGACGAGGAGGATTTAGGGGAACAACACGAAGGAACAAAATAATTTTACAGCTGATATGATCTGTAAAATATACGTATTTACAGTCCTACAAATTGCAATTACATCTAACGTTAATATTAACTAAACAATCACAGTTTCCTGTGTTTTAAACACACATAACCAGAAAGGCGAAACCATGATTTATCTAATAACAAAGTACTATCTAAAATGTCGCCAACCATGTTGTTAAAACACCAAAGAGATAGCTCTTGTAATTTTTCATAATCAGGCAGCAGTTAGACTGAGACGGTACTGAATCATCATTCTTCCTTTTCCTTCTAAACCTGCTGTACGATCTATACTTCTATACAATGCGAAAATGCGTCTTATGATTATCTTCTGCTTTGTACTCGTTTCTCTAGTCTTTTATTCTAACCTCTTCTCTGTAATACCATTGTTACGCATCATTTTGACCTTGATCTACTTTGGGCTTTCTTCTCCCCAGTTCTTATGTCACATGGCATCATCGCTTTCTTAGGAAATTTTCATAGAAGAGGACAGCTGTCAGCTTGCCAGTTTCTATTGTTGTGGTTACCACTCTACCTTTCAACATGGCTTTGATTCCACCTACTGTGGGTGCTTCAATACCATGTTTTATTGTTATATTGTTTTGTATGCGGTATTATCTAAGGCTCCTTTAATGCCCACAAATATATAAAGAAGGTCTCTTTATTGTTGATGGCCTTTTCACCATTGCTTGTCAGGAAATGCCAAGTATCAACTGTAGATTTTTCCATTACCGTACCTTATGTGGTTATCCACTACTTTTTCATAGTTTTTATTGAAAAAGAAGATATTCTTTGATACCCGTTTTGATTCATTGGCTAGTACTTTCAAAATCAAATGACTACTTGGATCAATTGCCGGCTGACCTCAATAAAAACTGTGTGCAGTTCATTATAAATACTAAAGTTAATTAAATAGCAAAGATGAGAGCCTACGAATCACACATATCCAGGTAGCAGCAACATAAACAAGAAAATGTAAAAACATAAATGTATAATAATCACAGATAATAAGTTGTATACAAGCCAGTACAAGGTACAGATGATTATTCTATAAATATATGCAAAAATCAGGTGCATCTCATAACACACATAAACTAGAATAGTATTCCGAGTAAGTTAACATTTATACTATTCTAAGATTCACAAATACAGACTACGTTAGATACAACCAACAGCAAATTAAAAGTGTAGTAAAGACTAATAATTAATTATATTAGTTTAACCGTTCAAATGGACTTGAAGGGTACCCATGGAGATCCTTATGCAAACTGCGATTGACAGCAAGGATTCGATAGTAAATGTAAAACCCACGGGGTTCTGAAGGAACTCCAGCAGGATTTGTTCGGCAACCAGTCCAGCAAGGCAGTTATGAAGGTACTACAGAGGCACAGGACGTTACATACCCGTTACATCGACTCTTTCGTTGAACTACTAGGCGCCTTTAGAACGGCACACGTACAGCCTGGTAGGAGGACGAAAACCAAGCCAAGCTCAATAAGAGAGCTCGATAGTAGGATGCTGCATTAAGGCCAGCGCTTGCAAGCGCGCAATCCACACAGGTCAAGGGCGCCATGTGGACGTGGATCTGTGCGTACTTAAAGCTATCGGTATTGTTTGGGGCTCCTACTACCAGCTATAAGGAATGCCAATTCCTCAACACGCGGTAGCATAAAATGAACTAACCCCACATGGGCCACATACAAAAGGAATTCCAAGAAATGCTAACCAGGATCCGTCAAGAGATAAATTTATCTGCAAAGGTCACCAGAGGAGCATAATCCGCCAAATATAGCAAGGGCTAACCCAATATGTCGTAGCGTAGCTTCACCAAAAACCCGCCAACCTCTGGACGACTGAAAATTGCAGCTGATTGCTCGAAACCGTAGCTCAAATGAAAGGTAGGAATGAAGACACCAACCGGCCATTTAATCGTTTAGCGTACCGATAAAATTCATCAAGACGAAGGAAGGATGCTCGCGAAGTTCAAAATATGCGCCCAGACCCAACATTTACCAGACCGGGCGTAATGACCTGTAAACCCATATAGATGCATTCTGCACGTAACATCTTATTAGTTTTCTTTGTAGGACGACAACCGCTGCTTCCTCGTAAGGCTCTCCTTAACATTTCTTAAAATTCATTATAATCAATCATGTCATTTAATTATCAATCTGCGAATTCTTGTGAGGAAAGCAATATTTTCAAATTAACCGAGCGGGTTGCACTCTGGAAAATTATGCAAATGGGGCCCGATTGGCCGAAATCGGTGTTAACAACGTGAAACGGCGATCAAAGGCCGTTTGCGAAGCCACCTCTAATTAAGACGGACTACACGCTGTATCTGTTCCGATACGTTATCGAAATGCAAATTGAACAAGGGGCCTGAGCATTCGCCGAAATAACAAACTAATCAGAAGTTGGTCGTTTTGGACGGCGCGATCAAAGGGCTGCGAAGAAGTTTTGTCACCGCAAGCTGCCGTCCGGGGGCCTAACTACCTCAATATTAATATTAAATTCTGTTTCTTTACAAGCGTGACAGAACGAATATAATTCAAAGAGTCCTACGACATTTACCAGTTTTAATCAGCCGACCTCGCTCAAGCGCCTGTCGCCATTGCTGAGGAGCGGAACCACATTCGTTTTCAATTCTGGTGATGCAAAGATGGTTTTGTGTAAATTAATTATTTTTTCTTTCGAATTAATTTTAGGGGGAATAGTAAAGTTTGGTTATACGTGTATTTTCCAAATGTTTTTATCTCTCCGCTCATTGCTTATAGGTTATGACGTGGCCGCCCCTAAATATGCCGCTCTGTGCAGTTGCACACTTACTACGTGGTAGAACTATCAGCCGCGTCTGCTTTTTAGCTTTCCATGAACGGCCACTGCTCTAACGCCTTGTTTAGTCGAATATTAAAAAAACTGTTTGAATGCCAGTGAAAGCTTGGTAAATTAAATGGAAATAGCAGTAACAATATATAATGTGTAAGGCTTTCGCCATTACTTAAATCATCAATATTAGTATGAAATTTCGGCTTAGACTGCGTAGTCTTTCGGCAGTTTTTGTCGTTGGGTAGGTACCCTATAGATCTTATGAACTCTAACAAATATTTTTGTGATAACTATTTGTGTTGGTGTTTTGTAAAATATGTATTTCAAGAAGCGCTACCCTTAAATCTGCCTCAAAAATATAATCAGTAAAAATATGTAGCTTTCAAGAATCGCGTTATTAAAGAATCGTGCATGCAAAAATGCGAAAATGTTACAGGAAAAAAGTATGTTCAAAAATACATTTACTTAACATTGAGACGTTCATAATACCGTTGAAAAAATTTATAAACAGTGTGCTTCTACAAACATCATAGTTTTGAGTTCGTCGTTAATCAAAAATATGGGTTTTTAAAATGTAATAAATTAAAATTATATAAAGTATGCTTCACCGAAAACAACGTAACCAATAATTCGACTGTAAAAATGGCACTTTTAAATATTATCCACTAGAAAGTAGGTCTTTTTTTTGAAAAATTTAACATAAAAGCATCGTTCTCAGAAATTTCAATTCTAATAATATCTCCCTTAAAAACGTGTTACTTTTATAAAACGTCCTTAATATTTCGTGCTCTCTAAAAAAGCGCCGTGTACAAAAGGACGAAATAAGAAATGTGATCTTTAAAAAGTGTTGTGTTTGAAATGTTTCGACCTCAAAAATTTCGTTCATCAAAAATGTCACATTTCAATACAACTAAAATGTACGTTTTTAAAATATCTTCTCAGAAAAAATTAACCCAAAGTAGCTTCCGCAAACTTCCCGTTTATAATAATGTTGCTCCTAAAAATTATTACTTTAAAAAAGCGCTGCTCTAAAGAGCTCTAACCTCAAAAATGCCGCCCTCAAAATATGTCGTTCTTGAAGAATGTCACTTTTAAGAAACGTCACTGTCGAAGAAAGTTTCTCTAAAATTAAAAAAGTCGGCAGTCTAAATTTTCTCTCAAAAATGAGCCGTGTATCAAAAGGACGAAATAAAACATGTGATCTTTAAAAACTGCCTTTTTAAAATATTTTCGCTTTAAAAATGTCTATCATCAAAAATGTCGCTTTTAAATACCGCTAAAATCACGTCCATTAAAATGAACATTTTACAAATATCTTTCCCTGAAAAATTTACCTAAAAGTATCGTCCTCAAAAATTTTGTTTGTAATAATGTCGCCCTTAAAAAACGTCGCTTCTAATCAACGTCGCCCTAAAAAATTTTGATCTCAAAAAGTACCGTCGTCAAAACATGTGGTTCTTAAAAATATGTCTTCTAAGAAATGTCATCATCAATGAACGTGTAGTGCTTGCCAAGCATCGCTTTTTAAAAATATCTTCAACGTTGGTTCAAATTTCTTCCTCAAAGAATGCCAATGACGAAGTAATAAATGTGATTTATAAAATTGTCGTGTATCAAATGTTTCAACTTGAAAAATTTCGTTCATCAAAAATGTCACTTTTAAATATCACTTAAATCTGGTCCATTAAAAAGAACGTTTTTGAAATATCTCTTCTTGAAAAATTAACCTAAAAGTATCCTCCTCAAAAATTTTGTTTCTAATAATGTCGCCCTTTAAAAGCGTCCCTTTTAGTAAACGTCGCCCTAAAAAATTGTGACTTGAAAAAGTACCGTCCCCAAAATATGTCGTTCTTAAGAAAACTTGTCTTTTAAAACATCTTTGTCGAAAAACGTTGTTGGTCCAAATTTTTTCCTCATAAAATCCCAATGACGAAGTAATAAATGTGATCTATAAAAATTGTCGTGGATCAAATGTTTTGACTTCAAAATGTCGTTTATCAAAAATATATCTTCTAAATAGATCTAAAATATCGTCCACGTTTTTAAAATATCTTACTCCTGAAAAAAAACAAATGTATCGTCTTAAAAAATGTAGGTTATAATAATGTCGCCCTTAAAAAACGTTGCTTTTAATAAATGTTACCATAAAAAAATTTTACCACAAAAATTTCGCTTTCAAATTATGTCATCTTTAAAATATGTCACTTCTAAAAAATGTCAAATTCAAAGAAAGCCTCGCGTGTCTACTAAAGAGAAGGTTTTTAAAATATATTTCCTACAAAAATTAATCTAAAGGCAGCGTCCTAAAAAAGGAAGTTATAATAATGTCGCCCTTAAAAAGTGCACCTTTAAAAAATGTCTCCCTAACGAATTTTATCCTTAAGAAATGCCGTGCCTATATCAAAATATCGACATAAGAAATGTGGTCTATAAAGTGTGTATTAAATGTTTAGACTTAAAAAACGTCGCTTATGAAAATTACAGTTTTAAATGTAACTAAATTGCCGTCTACTAGAAATAACGTTTCCAAATATGACTCCTTGAAAGAAATAACCAAAAAGTATCGTCCTCAAAACTGTCTTTTATAATAATGTTGTCATCCTTAAAATGTGATGTTTTTTAAAATTTCCCTTTAAATAATTTTGTCGTCAAAAAATGTCGTTTTTACAGAGTGCCGTTTTTTAATAAACGCCGCCCTTTTAAAGAAAGTTTTGTGCTTTTCGCTTTTTGAAGAGGCCGTCTTCAAAAAACAACTTTAGTCTAAAAATTCTCCTCAAAAAATGCCACATGTCAAAGAAACAAAATAAGAATTGTAGTTAAAAATGAAAGTGCATCAAATGTTTCTGCTTCAAAAATTTTGTTTATGAAGATGTTATTTTTAAATATGGCGCCAATAAAATTTCAATTTTTGAAGGGATTACTCATAAAACGAACCTTTTTAAAATTCCTGAAAAAGTCAATCTAATAATGTCGTTTTCAAACATGTCGCTTATTATAGTTTCGCTATTAAAATAGGCCAACCATAAAGCATTTTGCTTTTAAAAAATGTCACCCTAAAGAATTTTAAATTCAAGAATTGCGGTGTTCAAAAAATGCCGTTCTTAAAAAGTGTGGCTTTAAAAAACCAGTCACGAGCTGGAAAAGTCTCGTTTGTTTAAAATATTGTTCTTAGAAGTGCGTTCAGTATAAATTTTTTGTTGAACATATGCCAAAATAAGAAATGTCTCAAAATTGATCGTGACTTAACTATTTATCAAAAAGATCTCTTTTAAATACAACTAAAATGTCGTCTACGAAAAAGAACGGTTTCATAACATTTTCCTCTTAAAAGTAATTAAAAAGATGTCGTCAGTTTAATTTTCTAAAAAAAATAACTTAAAAGTATGGCCCTAAGAATACCATTTATAAAAATGTCCTTAAAAAGGTTTTAAAAAATATTGTACGAATAAATGACGTCGTCTTAAAAAAGTGTCGCTTTTTAAAAATGTCGTTCTCAAAAAATGTCTTCAGTTTACAGTTTCCCATGTAACATTTTTAAATGCAGCTAAAATATTTTACCACTGAAAAAAACGTTTTAAAAATGTCTTCCTAAAAATATTGTTCTCAAACATGTCACTCATAACAATGTCGCTCTTAAAAAGTGGTTTTAAAAAGCATCCCTCTAAAGAATTTTGTCTTTAAGAAATGCATTTCTAAATAAATGTCGTCCTTAAAGAATGTCACTTTTAAGACATATTGCCGTCAGGAAAAGTCTCGTGCTTAAAAGTGTCGCTTTTCCAAATGTCGTTCTCAAAGAATGTCATCAGTGTAAAGTTTTTACCTAAAAAATGCCGTGCATTAGAAACTGTGGCTTTAAAAAACAAGTCACGAGCTGAAAAAGTCTCGTTTTAAAAAAATATCGTTCTTAGAAATGTGCTCAGTATAAGTTTTCTGTTGAACGTATGCCAAAATAAGAAATGTCTTAAAATTGACCATGACTTAGATGTTCATCAAAAAGATCTCTTTTAAATAAAACTAAAATGTCGTCTGCGAAAAGGAACGGTTTTATAATATTTTCCTCTTAAAAGTAATTAAAAAGATGTCGCCAGTTTACATTTTCTAAAAAAAATAACTTAAAAGTATGGCCCCCAAGGATGGCATTTATAAAAATGTCCTTAAAAAGGTTTTAAAAAATATTGCCCAAAAAAATGTTGTCCTCGAGAAATACCATTCTCAACAAAATTCGTTCTTTAAGACCGGCACTTTTAGGAAATATTGCGGTCAAAAAAAGTCTCGCGCTTAAGAAATATTACTTTTGAAAAATTTTCGCTTTAAAAAATGTCAGTTTCAAGTTTTCCCTAAAAAATTCTTGTATCATTGTTAATTACAACTAAAATATCGTCCACTAAAACTGTCGTTTTTAAATGTCTGTCTTTGAAAAAATTAACCTGAAAAAACTCTTTCTAAAAATATCATTTACAATAACGTAGTCTTAAAAAAGTGTCGCTTTTTAAAAATGTCGTTCTCAACAAATGTCTTCAGTTTAAAATTTCCCATCAAAAACTCCATGTATCATTTCGATATACAGCTAAAACATTTCGCACTGAATAGAACGTTTTTAAAATTTCTGCTGCTGAGAAAATGAACCTAAAAGTATCGTTCTTAAAAATGTTATTTATAACAATGTCGCCATTAAAGTGGTTTTAAAAAACATCGTTCTAAGAAATTTTGTCTTCAAGAAATGCTCTCCTAAAATGTCATCCTTAAAGAATGTCATTTTTAAGACATATCGCGGTCAGGAAAAGTTTCGAGCTTTTCAAAACGTAGTTTTCAAAGAATGTCGTCGTGTAAAGTTTTTATTTAAAAAATGTCGTGCATCAATACCATCCTCAACAAAATTCGTCCTTTAAGAACGGCACTTTTAGGAAATATTGAGGTCAAAGAAAGTCTCGCGCTTAAGAATTATTACTTTTGAAAAATGTTCGCTTTAAAAAATGGCAGTTTTAAGTTTTCCCTAAAAATCCGTGTATCATAATACAACTAAAATATCATCCACTAAAACTGTCGTTTTTGAATGTCCGTCTTTGAAAAAATTAACCTGAAAAAACCCTTTCCAAAAATATCATTTATAATAACGTTGTCTTAAAAAAGTGTCGCTTTTTAAAAATGTCGTTCTCAACAAAAGTCTTCAGTTTAAAATTTCCCATCAAGAATTCCATGAATAATTTCGAAATGCAGCTAAAACATTTCGCACTGAATAGAGCGTTTTTAAAATTTCTGCTGCTAAGAAAATTAACCTAAAGGTATCGTTCTTAAAAATGTTATTTATAACAATGTCGCCTTTAAAAAGTGGTTTTAAAAAACATCGTTTTAAGAAATTTTGTCTTCAAGAAATGCGCTCCTAAAATGTCATCCTTAAAGAATGTCATTTTTAAGACATCGCCGTCAGGAAAAGTTTCGAGCTTTTCAGAACGTAGTTTTCAAAGAATGTCGTCGTGTAAAGTTTTTATTTAAAAAATGTCGTGCATCAAAATAACTAAAGAAGAAATGTAATTTTTATAATTGTCGTTTATCAAATGCATCGACTTAAAAAAATTCTTTGTAAAAAATATCACTTTTAAATATATTAAAACGGTGTACATTAAAAGGAACGCTCTTAGAATATTTTTCCCTAAAAAAATGACCCAAAAATTATGTCTCAAAAATTTCGTTTATTTTAATATCGCCATCAAAGTAAACTTGCTTTCAAAACTTTCGCGTACACCTATTTTTCGCTGTATTGAATCAGGGTTGTAATTAATCAACACTGACATTTAAACTTTTGAAAAGTCAAAATGCCTCGACTGACAGAGCAAGACGAAGTTTTGATGCTTTCCAAATTAGAAGGGGGGTGGTCCATAAGAACGGTTGTTACTCATTATGGGCTAGATAAAAGCAGGAATTTGTGTTCTGAGAGACCGATCACAATTTTTTTAAATGCTGTCATCTTTAACCTAATCTCAAAATTACCAGCTCGCACAGCAAAAATTTTACAAAATCATTGTTACTTGATTTTGAATGTGTATGCAAAAGTTTTGAAAGCAAGTGTACGTACCTGTTGTCCTTTTTAAAAATGTCGCTCTAAAGGATTTTATTCTCAAAAAATGTCGCCGTCAAAAATGATCGCCCTTTAAAAAGTCATCGCCGTAAAAAATTAGTACCTTAAAAATAAATGTAACGTTCTCAAAGAAATATTATGTATCAAAATCGCATTTTTAAACATCATTGTGTATCAAATGTATTGACTAGAAAAATGTCAATATTTATATAGCCCTTATAACTGAAATTGTAAAAAAATTGCTCTTAAAAACATCGTCCAATAAAAGAGCATTTTTAAAATGTTGTTTTCTGAAGAAATCAACTTAAAATATCGTCCTTAAAACTTTTAAGTATAAAAATGCCGCTCTTAGAGTATATCGCCCTTAAAAAGTATTCGTTTAAAAAACGTGGCCCTCAAACAACTAGCTTAAAATATGTCACTTTTTAAAAATGTGGTCCATTAAAAATAATGTTTTTTAAATGTCTTTTTCTGAAAAAATTAACGTGACAGTATTGTCCTCAAAAATATTTTCTAAAATATTGTCGTCATTATGGTATATCGCCTTTAAAATGTGTTGTGTTAAAAAACTGTGCATAAAGTATTGCTCTTTAATCGTCACCAAACGTTGCGCGTTTAAAAAGTGTCCCCTTTATGAATATCATCCTCAAAGAGTGCCAAGTATCGAAAAACGAAATACGAAATGATCGTGCCTCAAATGTTTCCACTTCTGAAATGCCGTTCATGTCACTTTTAAATATATCGTATAACTTTTAGGATGACCGATCAACTGTCGTCCACTAAACAGAACTTTTAAAATGTCTTTCTGACAATATAGTTCTCAAAAATTTCGCTTATAATACTAATGTCGCCATCAGAGTATGTAGTGCTTGAAAAGCGCGGCCCTAAAGAATTTGGTCTTCGATAAATGCTGTCCACAAAAATTTCGTCCGTAATAACTGTCACTCTTTAAAAATGTCGTCCTCAAAAAATGTCGCCCGAAAGAATTTTGTCCTGAAAAGTATCGTACTAAAAAGGTTCGTTCAGAAACATGGATAAACAAGATTGTTAGTCACAACTGTTTTCCTTTTTGATCTTGAAATTTCTTAGACAGATATATGTGAGTGTGCTATTAGTAGAATTATAGTTTTGATGGTGATATTTGTGGTGATGCGTTTGGATCCATGACTTTTTGAAATTTTTGTAATACAGATGATTTCTTTATGATCCACAAATAATTTTTATTGCGTTATTATGACTAATTAAAGCAATTACAAATATAAAAAACATCCACACACTTTTTGGAAACCTGAGCACCAATAAGCTCCATCAAAACTTATTCAGGTAGAAGACAAAGAGCGAAATTGAGTGCTTCCGAAAGAATGTGTAAACTTTTGACATGAGCACCGAAATTAGTCTCCATTTAGCTACCGTGCGCCGCTTTTTACCTGATCTGGCCAGCGATAAGGGCGGTTTCACGTTTCACCGAACCCAGGACGTATCATTTATGGAATCCGTCCTGAACGCTGGTTCCTGATGCCTCTGATATTTGTTATTTATGAGGGCGGCATTGAGCTGTTATTGGCTCCGAACCGATGTCCTAGCGCGGAACATCTGCTACGTGCTAATAACGATTAATCGGTAATCAGATAAGGTCTAATTTATTGGGCAAGGATGGTGCTTCTCGAAGTGCTAGTTTTAGGAAATTGAAAAATGGGACCGCAGGTTGGACATGGGCTCCATTGATGTCTGGGGCCAGAGCCGGACTAGTATCGAGTTACATTCTTAGAACATTTGGAATGGATTTTATACTGTTAAATGATGTTTACCTCGTCATACACTGCCACGGCCACATGCAAATTCGACTTGTTTTTACAGTAGTCAAAGAAAAAAAGAAACTGAACCATATACAGTTTTTATGGAAGTGACCAAGACTAAGTAAAGATCAAATGAGAAAAAGGGATATTTCCTAGGTTACGAAGGTATCCATCACAACGTTTCCTCAAAATCGATGATCATGCAGAAGTCAACCGAAATTTTTGGAACAGCTGCTCGGTCGGATTGGAATTCGGGGGCAATGAGGCGTTCAGAAGACGGATGCGGAACAGCACCAACATGATTTGGACGTGCCATTAACCGGCCGGGCTGGATGCAGACGAGTTCGTGTGATCCGAAGGAGGCGACGGTGCGTGTGGCTGACGAGCACCGGCACATCAGCGCTTAAGAAAGCCGCCTGCGGTTATGCCATCGCGCGTTATCTCCGCACCCATCGTGGGCACCTCCAGCCCGGTCCTAATGGCGTGGTTTATGCGCGAGCGGCAGTTTTGTCACTTGCCAGAAGGCTGTTTTGAACGACTTGGTGTCGATTTTGATCATTACAGGCTCGTAAATGTCGAAATGACGCGAATTTAGGAGTTATTAAGATTGTGATGATTTGAGGCAAAAAACCTTTTGAAGCGTTGTAACATTCCAAACTGATTTTCTGAGTGTAATTGCATGGATTTTAGCAACCCTGATTATTTGTATCAATTTGAAAAGCTTGAAAAGATGGCTGTGGATTTTAAGAGTTATTAGCGTTAGAAGATTACTGATGAGGAAACTAGGGAAAAGCCATTTAATTGCTAAACAATAGTAACGACATAATTCAAATTCAAATTTTGAATACATTGGTATGGAATTTGACATTAATAATTAAGTAAAAATTCTTAAGATTTAATTATATTGGCAATTAATTAAGTTCGAAAAGCTTCCGAAACATACCTATAATTGGGGAAAATCCTTTTTAAACGTCACACTAATAAGGACAATGTTGATAGGGTTTGTTATAGTTATAATCCAATATTAATCTTTGGATATATAGTTGTTGAGTTTAAGAGCTATTAATATTCAAAAACTGTTTGAAAATGGCTACTGGAGAAAAGCCATTCCATTCAGAGCATTAATAAAATAACCAAAAGTCTTTTAAAGAAAATCGACACTTACTTTGATAGTGATATAAGCTCGTATTAAGTATCAAACAAATATTTGCTGACGTTAAGGGCTGTGAAATAAACAGCTGGCGAAAAGCCTTCTGAACTGCTTTAAAACTGAAAGAAATGTATAAATTACCGGCATAGCTGAAGTTAATCCTTCGATATTTAGAAAGATCGCTTGTAGCGCGACATTAAATGTGAGCTGTGAAAAATTGGATTCCATAACCGCCCAACAATGGACTGATAAATATAAAAGTAGAATCGAGCCGGTGCCCCAGGTTGCACTCTACGATCTACTTCGCCCATTGTGCGGCGCTGAGATTAATTTGTGGTTGTAAAGGTCAACATTATCGATTGCAGTTTAGCCAGATGACGAATTTGTGTGTTTTAAACGCAATTATGATTAAGTAGCCGCCCAAACCCGCAAGCAAATGGTAAAATTGATTTATTGGTGGTTTGATTCTTTGTAAACTTTGAAGGTAAACGTGTGTGGTTGCGTTGTCATAAAAATTGTTTGCATTTCCGTTTGGTTGAGTTTATAGCAGTAGCACGAGTACATTGTAAACTCGCTTTGCAAAAATAGTGCCTTTTTTAATTAAGCTGCGCTTGAGACTAGATTTTGGCAATCAAAAGTTGTAAAATTTACAAATGTGTATTTTTTTCATCAGCTTGAAATCGCAAAACTTTCTGTCAGCGGTATGGCCCTAAATCAGCTAAAATTTCAGTTATCATCTGAGTTCTAAAAGAAAAATTAAAGTAGAGACTTGGAATGTTTGTAGGAATTTTTATAAATTTAAGTGTTGGGAAGAGTCCTTTTTATATGGATAAAAAACGCTATAATTATTGAACGAATCAAGAAAATGAAGCTCGAACGCAGCCATTGCTTGTGAGGTTTAAGAGCAACAACCACTTAGTAATCGTTATACAAATTGCATTTGTAAAATGCATAAATTTAGCAATACCATTCACACTTTCTTTAATGGAGAATATGTCTGGACACAAATAACTATGACAAAACTGTAAACGTTTGTGGATTATTTGAGTGATTATACATTGTCAGTTTCGATTCTATACTTTAGAAAGCACACTAAATTTAACTGAAAGAACAAAATTCCATAAATTCCTAAATTACCTTAACAAACAATTTGGCAAAATTTAGTAAAAGCTGCTATTTGATTCTTTTATTTTCTTTAGTAATAGCTTGACTGCATTCTTTATGAAAGTATTGCCAATTATGGTTTATTACTTGAAAAAACACGTAAGACAATGAAAGCATATTACAGAATGTATATTTCAGATTCCATTGTTAGACTATAGCCGGTAAAAACGACAATCTAGGGAATACTAAACGGCATTCTAAAGAAACTTATTGTTTTACGTAATCAGTAATTAATTATTTATCTGTAGTTATATTAGCATATCAGTTGTTACAATAGTATTTGATTAAACGCAGCAATAAACAAAAGTGCCCAATATTAACTTGTTAATATTCAAAACTAGCGTAGAACATACTGTCAGAGAGGGATCGTAGGAATAAATAATGCTTAATTAATTTACCTAATTGCGATACGCAGCAATAAACCACTAGTTAAGCGCGCCAGGCTCAATAACTTGCCATGACACACTCCTCTGAACTATACGGAGTAGTTGAGATACGACGAGATAGGTTGCATTGCAAGGGAATAATAAATACCCAAGCAAATAGACAACGGTTAGTGGCAAACATAAACAATAAATTTACTTATGACAAAAACCTTAATATACCAAAATATATGTTTTTACACATGCATTTGAAGAGAAAAATTGCGTAAGTAGTACGTTAACGAATAGCAAAATGGTTTTGATTAAATAAAGGCGCACGGAATCGACTGAGCAAAGTGTAAAAATCCTAATTAAAGTAAATTTCGTTGTGCGCTTCATAAAAGCTCTTTTATAACAGAATCCACATATCGCGCATCACGACGAGGCCTCCTCAAACGAATACGAATTATCAACTTAAGCAAATAGCTAGTTATTAGCATAATCATCGGATAGCGCGAGTATATTAGTAAAATTATCCGTTTACTATTTTTAACAAAAAAAAAAGATACAGCGTAAAGTCAGAAAACATACAAGGTAAATGGCATTTGGTAAACAAATAATGGTGGTTTACTGCTTGCAAAAGCTTTAAACAAAAATTTAAGATGGGCGATTCCCATGACGGACGCTATTTCTCAACGGAAAGCGTGAGATTTGATGCCACAAGCACGATTGATTGGAACAATTGAAAAACCTTAGTTGGCCTAGTTGGGCTGCAACTGCAGATGTTTTGGCTTTTTCCATTTTCGTATCTGCAATCCAACACGCGGGCAGGACAGAAACGTTGCTTCACGCATCCAACGATTTTCGACAGGTAATATGGCGAATTTTGAGACCCTCTTAGAATAATCGAAACAGCAAAATCGAAAATGCAACAAACAGGATAAGATATGAGAAAAGAAGAAGGATAAAGAAAGAAGGCCTGAAAATAAATCCTACAGAGCATTAGACCATGTGAAAGCAGAGATCACAACATTCTACTTTATTTTGCGGGACAATAACCGATGTTTTACATGCAATAAATCCAATAAGACCAATAAGAAACCATTTTGTCGACGATTTTTTCAAGAAACATCCGTTCTTAAAGCGCCATACAAATAAAATTCCGAACGAACACGTAGTGTAGCTTTGAAAATAAAATCAATAATCCTCAAAATTTTCGAAAAAGAAATGGAAGTGGGCAATTCGAAGCATACTTTCGGGTTGTAACACAGTTTATGCTGTATTTCTTTTTATTCTGCCTCTTTCGTAAACAAAATTAATATGTTGCTCGATTAAACATAGACTAAACGTCTGTTATCGAATTTGAATTTACACATTGCAAAACAAAAGTTAGAGGTCATCTTCATCGTATCACTCACTTGTAAAAGTATCAGTTTTCTAATTTTACCAATAGAAAAATGCTTGTTGGCTCACACCTGATGTTTTTTACTTGACAATTTTTCTTTCGGGATGTTATACTGAAGCACCACGCTGTTGAGTTTAAGCCTTAGAAAAAGAATATTCTTTACATTCTGTAAATTTCTTATCATATAAAGTGTGATTTGTTTTACATCATTCAAAATTTGGGGTAACATATACAGAACTTCTTAAAATATTTAACATTTGAGAAATGCATTTAATCCTCATCATCATCAGCGTCATAGATTAATCTTTCTGATTTGTTCCGGTCTCATACAAAGTTAACATTGATTTTGCCACCGTTTTCTTGGTCGTTCAACATTTCTCTTTTCGTGAACTGGTTGCTATTATAACAGTTGAGTTCGAATACTTCTGTAGTGGTTTATTTTTTCTTGTAGATTGGGAATACCCACTTCATCTCTTCGTCATTACGTTTGTGGTCTAACAGTGGCTCTTCCTATTTTTCTTTGTTGACTTTTAGTTAATGTACAATTTTAGCAGCGATATAGTAGTACAGGGACGTCCATTATATAGTAAAATTATAGACGTGTTTCTTTGCTTGTATTTTTCGGGAATCTTCTTATTGCTTCACACATTTGATTGAATTTTCCAATTTTTCTAATGGCGTCTTCATTTTCTTTGTATGTGATGTTACTGTTTAATTGGAGATGTATTAAATACACCATTACCGATGAGCAGATAATTACTACCTGTACCAAATTTCAAAAGTGCATGGGACTAGCTGCAGTGAGAAATGGGCTGGGCCCTAAGTTGAAAACGCAGGTATTCGCCTATAAAATGTGAATCGGTGATTATTATTGCTTAGGCGCCACCCTGGAGATTAGAAAAAAGGTCGAAACATCTTGAGGGCTCTACCAGGGAAAACCTCGTCGGCGACATTGTAGATAATGCTGCGCACCACTAATTTTAACCGTCTGTTGAGACAACACGCGCATAGAATTACCTATTAGGGAGACCAGATGAAGGCTGGGGCCGTAACAAACAAGGAGTTCAAGTTTTTAAAAGCGCTTTATATTTCAAATAACATTCATAACACTACATAAGAGCTTTACTAGTTTAAAGAGCGAAAATCTGCACAAAAATATTGCCATGCTTAGCACAGAGCACTGAAGGTGTCACTGTGCGCTTAGCACAGAGCACTGAAGGTGTCACTGTGCTACTTCGGAGATACTTTCCAAAATCTATTTTATCTACGACAGTGTGTAAAATTGCCTTTTAGTTGGCAGTTTTAAGTTTGTAAAACGACTGTTTAATAACATGTTTTCATTAGTTTACGTCGTCAGTAGTAACGTAGGTATTTAAAACAATTCATTAGGCATGTTCTCAGTAGCAACGTGTTTTAAAATTATTAAAACACGCAAAATTACGACCGGTTGCTGGTAATCTTAATTTACATTTAATTTTTTTTATATTTACCTTGTTTTCTATATTCTATCGTAGATAAAATATTGTACAATACACATGCGTAAAGCATCTTTAGTCACTCGCGGGGCTTAAAACGCTCGCTCACTCGCGTTTTAACTTTACCCCACTCGTGACTAAAGAGTAGCTTTATGCACTTGTATCGTAAATTACTATTAGAACTGTAATATACATGTGAAAACATATTCAAGTATGAACGGTAATATAAATACGCAAAGTTCTAAGCTAAAAATAGGAAACGCACTACAGAAGGAACGCTCTAAAACCCATAGCGGCTAAAGTTGAAAATTTCAAGTACTCACGCAGTCCTAGCGCTGGACAAAATCAGAGCCGGACCGGGCCTAACGCTGGCTGCTAAGCCAAAATGAATATCAGCCGTCGATCGGCGTTTGACAAGGTATTATATGAAATAATTGTAGTGCAGGTCGACATGAAATCTCCACGATAATTCGAGACGACGCGGTAATCAAAAATTCCCAAAAGTGATAGCCTGAATCTTATGAAGCCGATTAGATCCTATAATAGTTTATCGTAATTTGCCTGCGTGGCAAGATAGAGCTTCAACAAACTGCTATCTTTGGTAACAATTCAAGTACCACACGCAAACATTGCTTTATAGCTGGTGGTCAACTTTAGAACTAACTAACCCATCTGACGCCGGCAGGCGTGAATGTAAAAACACTCACTTTTCCAGAAACCTCTCAGATTGAAGGCGAGTAGAAGACTGAAAAGCTCTGCATAGAGAGACAATTGGAATGTTACGTGTTCTTCCTCCCCTAACGCGCAAAATATGGGCGGTAATTTGAGTTTAATTGATATTTACAATGGTAGGTGCCTTTTTTCTTTAATTACTTGGGTAATTCCATTATTCCGTATTGCTAAGCCGTTATTAGATGAATGCAAATGGCTATTTTTATTATAGTTTTCTTGATGTAGATTCCTATATAATTTCTGAGTATCAATATAGTGTCCTTATTCTGGGCTCTATATACTTATTAGGGTTATGTATCCTCTTTTTGTTCTGTAACAAATGACAAGGAAGAAGCAGCATACATTGCGAAGAAACTGACTAGGATTTTTCTAGTGGGGCATTAAACTAAATTTAAATACAAAATCCCAATAGAGCATTGATAAAGAATAATAACCATGATGAGGGTGTAGATCAGTGCGGTACAGTACAGGAAGAAAATTGACAATAAAGAGAGATGGTGATAATTCTAATACACACCAAGACTCAGAATTACTTAGATGATTCAGGATATTCCACATATAGTCGAAAAACCACGTGAAATAGTTTTTCTTCATAGAAATGGTTACTATTTACAGTATCGAATGTGCGTCAAAGCGATAACGAATGATTATACTGTAAAATCTACCATACTGCACACTGTTTAGGGGATTTTTGGCTGACATTGTAGTATGTCTTATTTTCCTGTAATCTTGTTCTTCTTCTTTAGCCTATTTTTAGGTTTTGCGTTTAACTCATTCATTTCTTTTGCGGTTTTTGAGACCTCACACATGTGTTTCCAACGCCCTTTGCTTTTTATTATTTTGTCTAAGTTGCATTTAGAAAAAGCTCTATATGCGATAACTAGTATGATGCAAGGGTTAAATATCTTCAATTTTAGATGTAGTCGGATTTTCTAGTTCATCAGAACGTAGCTATCCATCGCAGGTGAACTTTTCTTCTAATTCCAAACGTTTGGATTTTGTACTCGTTCTAATTGCTTGTCCTAGGTAGACATATTCGGTGGTTTGTTCTATCCTGATCCTATTCATTTATATTTCCAGTTGCTCGTTGGTGCTATTTATTCATTATTGTTGTTTTGGACAGGCTCATTTTAAGACCTCGTTGTAGTGAAGCTTCATGAAGATCGTCTATTATAGTTTAGAGCGCCTGATGCTATTCTGTTGATACTTATACCCTTACTTTTCCATTTCAATGACTGGACTATATATATTAAGGCTAGATAAATGGTTTGGATGGAATTGTACCCCCTTGCCTCATTCTACTTAGAACGTGGATTGTGTTAGTATTAAGGTCTTCATCACTGGTTGCGTTTTTATTTACATATATTATGTATCAGGATTTGGTATCTGGAGTCGATTTTGCTGTTGACTAAAGCCTCCTCGATCGACCACAGTTGTATACTGTCAAAACCTTTAGATAGTCGAGAAAAGCTAGACTTAGTCGTTTACATTTACCATGTTTTTCTGTTGGATTCGTAGCGTCTACAGATGGTCGCACTTACTAAAGCTTTTCTTAAACCCTGCTGCTCGACTGCTTGATATTGATCGAATTTTTTCGTCAGTTTGTTAGTGACCACTTTAGTGAGCGTTTCGCACAGTTGTGAGAGGGGAGTTATACTCGTAGATCGATAGTTGTGAAGAGTTATTGGGCCTTTCTTCTTGTGTACCAATATTGCATTTGCATTATTGTACTGTTCTTGGTACGCTCCCGCTATTGTAGACATTAAATGAAAATTTTGCCACCTTCGTTGAGTAGTTCTGTCAAGATTCTGCCTTTTCCAGCGCTTTTTTTGCAGTAGCAGTAGCTCACTTTATGAAGGCAAAATATTAATGTTTGCAGATATTTGTTTACAGTATTTCGTCAATCGTAAGGGATGTAGCAATTAGTATCGAGAGAGATAAAAAAAACTGTTCCTCAGCGGGCTGTGGAAATTCAACGTATGAATAATAATTATGTTGGTGACACTGTACGTCAATGTCAAATTCGAGGTTAGCAGGTTAGGATTTGCGTCATTTTGTGTCATAACTGACGGAAAATCTAACCTGATAACCTCGAATTTGACATTGACGTACAGTGTCACCAACATATTATTCATACGTTGAATTTCCACAGCCCGCTGAGGAACAGTTTTTTTTTGGATCTCTCGATACTAGTACTCCATTTGCCGTAAAAACGTCTTTTTTCGATTGACATCCGAAGCAGTTGTCTCGTATTCGTTTGAGAACTGAAATGTTGTGAACAGTTGGCATTTTGGGCCAAAATGTTCTGTGTGCCGCCGAATTTGTATTTTACCATGAATTAACCACATGCATGCGACTAAATACCCGAAGAAATATCGCAACGGATAAATCATACGAAACACCTTGGTGGTCGTAACCCCTGTGAGGCATTCTTCCTTAATTCAAGGGGTTAGGCTAACCACCTACCCCGCCAGCGGCTTAAGATGGCTTATAAAACCACAGTCATTATGTGGAAGTAACAGGCTCTCAGCCTATATTAAGAGGAAGAAGATATTTTATTATGTAGGCACTTTATTTTACTTATTTTTGTATTAATATGAATATTAAGACTCGTATGCTGTTACATCGGATTTGGATGCACATCAGAATATCGATTAATCACTTTGGAATTCCATTTTTGAAAATATTCTATGGGATCTACAGAATACTACATTTCAAGTACACGTGGAGCAGTGTTTGAAGGAATTACGTAAAAAGCCTATCCGATCATCAAGTTTGCAAGATTTTTGCATAAAATAATCATCGAATGTGATATTCTATTGTATTCAGAAATTTAGCATTGACTAGAACGTCTGAATGGATTCAGCCGATTGAGCCGATATTACATTTCAAACAAAGATATTTTGTTTGATTAATCCCTTACTTATAACGTGTGTTACTTACAATTTTGAGGTTATGTGCTTCTCTGCAGGATTATTTATTCAACATAATTTACATAGCTGCTTATGGCAAAGCTGTTTACATTTAAAGATATTTAAATTGCCATTGCTTTAAAAAGTTAGTTCTAATGTTAACATAGTTGCAATTTTTATTACTGCTAATACATTGCATTTCAATTGTTTAAATTTAATGTTGCTTTTAGTATGCAAGCAGCTAGGTAAAACTGATGTGATTCAAATTCTTCTTATATTCCACTAGCGTCTCTTGGTTTGGGATACGAATAGTTAATATCTAAAAATGGTTTCAAATTCCGACTAATAAATTACATAACCCGTTTCTACTCCACTAAGATTTAAAGCTAGCTATTTGAAATTTTACATTTGCGAAAATCACTTGCTCTTTCTTCTAATTCTTCTGAATTGACGTTCAAAAATTTCCCTAAAACATTAGAAAGTTTATAAATATAGGTATAAAGCAATTAGAACAAAATTGGACGTTCAAAAACTAATTTACCCGTCGCTAGCAACACGTGAACTTGGCCTCCTCGACATCAGACCTTTTGTAAGCTAACCAATTGCTTGATTTAATGAAATCTTTCCAGAAGCTCGATGGGTAGGGCATCTAAGCGATAAAATCGCTACATTAAAATCAACTTCGAGTGCTCTCAAATCCCGCTTCGAGTGCTCCGGCGCGAGCAAGAAGGGCTCAAAGGAATCGAATTGCAGACGTAATTTCGACACCTCCACACGTGTTGGCCTCCATCGGCCTCGCACATTTCACTGCACCTCAATGGAGGAATTGCTTTACAATAAACTCGAAAACATGCTGCACTTCGTAAGTGATCTTCTGCCAGCTGTACAGCTCGTTCCTGCGACCCTTTCACGCTTCGCCCTTGGGAATTTCTACTTATGGATACGAAAATAATCACTAACTTGAATATAATTTACAGTACCTACGTTAACAGTTTGATGAAATCGAGTGCTTAATAAAAACAACTAGACGGGTATTTCAATTTCTAAGTAGATTTATAGCGAGAGTTAATCGGTAAATTTATAGCAAGCGCTAAAATTTCGACCCAAGGGTCAAGATTTGATTAATAGAGCCGGAAATTCTTGCACTAATTGCGTGTATTTATATGGCTGCCATAAATAGAAGATTCTATAATTTCTGTGTCCACCGACAACACGGCTTTTAAGCGATTGCCCATCAGAATTCCAAGCTATGTGAATTTTTTTTACTTATGTAAAATAAGAACCCCATAGTTGTACCCATATGCTTTATTGTATTTAAGATGGGGCCAAATCTAGCGAGTAGGCTAGATGTGTGCTGGTGCGGTGTCCTGCTAAAGCCCCATTTCGATTTTTTAATTTATCGGCAGTCCCCGTTTTCGCTATTTTCCTTGCCCCGGCGTGAAGGGCGAGCCACATGCCAACCCGAACCAGAATTTCTCTGGAGAGCTGGGCTTACTTCCGGCTGGTCGGAGCATTATTCGCTAATGTTCGGGGTTGCAACCAGCGGGGCGGAAAATTATTTTGCGGGCGTGTTGTGCACGCCACATTGTTGCATTTGGGGCAGTTTATGAAAGCAATATATTTATTCGGACGCGGCACGACGAGGGTGCAATATTTCCAGCTTTCCGCTGCAGCGCTCTGCCTCCAGATAAAAATGCGTTTGATAACCCGCGATAATTTTAATTTATGGTGCGACTGCGACGCGCGAATTACAATGCGATATTTATGTACCTGCGCCGGCATGTACTTTTGCAATTTGCAGAAATGGTTGGAGTTATTAATGTGCGCGCCCTTAAGGATTTGCTGCGAGCGCGGATTCTATGGCACGGGACGGGGAATTTCACAACGACCATAATCGTAGCTTCGAGCCGTTTGAAAACTTACCAAAATAAATGGAAGCTGCAGCTCTGACAAACATTCTACAAGGGCAAGAACTTCAAAAATATGTAAAATAAAACCAAACATATTCATTAGGTATGGAGAATCTATCAGAGTATCATAGGCGGATCCAGAGACTTCCTAAGGAGGGTCAACTAATTTTTGTAGATTGAACAGTAAGGCTAAATTAATAGTTTAGGTAGGTAATTTTATTTTTTTATTTTTTATTTAATCCGCACTCAGCCAACAGCCGTTAGGCCAATTATAGGCGTCGCTGTGCAGTTATGAGGACTTCCAACCCCACTAACGACTGTCATGATGTTGTATGACCGCCGGGACCAACTTTTTTCAGTGATAGCCGTACCACGAGGAGCCGAGAAGTGAAGCCGTGGAACTCCCATCCAAGTTCTGACCAGAGACAGCGTTGCTTAACTCTGCTGATCAAACGTGGACGCTTGTTCAAGCTACACCACTCGGGACCTAATGAGTAATGTCGTAATGCCTACTATGGGATAGTACTAGGTCGATAATTAGAATAGTAGAGGTAAAAAATTAAAATAGATTTTTCATATTTGATTTTTTTTCGATTTCAACAAATAAAAGACAGAAGTTAAATTCACACTATACTTAAACAAGAAATATTAAGCCGCTATTTTAGCTATATAGACTACACAAAAATAACAAAAAAAATTAAACTTTACACTATTTAAAAGAAGGAACAATAAACCGTTCTAGCTATACTAAAATAAACGTAAACTATATACAGGGTCTGGCAAGGATGGGGTAGGGGAGGGGGAGGGGTTGGAAGATATTTCTAAAACTATGAGAGTTACCTACATAAATATGTTGTATATAAAAGTTGAAAGTACGAAGGTTGTGCACATTACTAAAATAGTTTTGATTGTGCAGGGCGGCTCAAAAAAGAGTGGCAAATCAAACGTACCTTTTTCATAAATGGAATGTTTTGTATTGCGGTCATTTGAAAGTTTTGCAATAATTTTATATCAAGTTGTATGGGTCTAATGCTGTTTTGGAGATACAAAAGATGCAAAAATATGCTGAATTTCAGGCGGCTGTTTAAGAAAATTGAAATTGAATGAAGAAAAACGTATGCTTTTCGGGGACTACCATTTCTGTAGGAAATGATGGTTCTGGGTATTACTAATATACAGTGTCGCCAAAAAGTCGGCATAATATGGGAAACATTTTTATTTTTAATTTTTCAAAAAAACTTTTTACGTCAATAATTTGTGCTTGTCTAAAAACTTATTTAGCCCCTATCATATATACCGAGTAATTTTTACTTCTTTGGAAAATTGAGTTTTTCGAAATTGTCAAAATCCGAAAAGTGCTATTTTTCGGAAACTAAGTAAGTATTCAATGAGATTTTTTTAAAGCGTGTTATTTTTAGCGAACTGCACAATCTCAAGGCCAGAAAACCTCTAATTTTTCTTTATCCAATTACATGTTCTAAAAAATCTCATCATTTAGACAATTGTAAAAGAAGGGGCTAGATTAGAGTTTTTTGAAGCCATTTAAATAGATATTAATTATATTTGAAAAATATTTCTTCTAAAAAGCACCTTGCATAAAAAACGTAAAAATTATGCAAACATACCTAGGTACTATACTTTTCGGTAAATAATAAAAAATCTAAAGAAGTAATTAACATTTTATATAATTTTTTCCAATTATGAATTTTTAAAGTCTTCACATACAAAAATTTGAATTTTAATATTAAGTCTTGATATGTGAAATTTTGAAAAATATTTAAAAAAAATATTTTTAGCTAAAGTTAAAAAATTAGGGGTTTTCTGGCCTTGAGATTGTTCAGTTCGCTAAAAATAACACGCTTTAAAAAAATTTCATTGAAATCTTACTTAGTTTCCGAAAAATAGCACTTTTAGGATTTTGACAATTTCGAAAAACTCAATTTTCTAAAGAAGTAAAAATCACTCGGTATATATGATACGGGATAAATAGGTTTTTAGACAAGCACAAATTATTGACGTAAATTTTTTTTTGAAAAATTAAAAATAAAAATGTTTCCCATATTATGCCGGCTTTTTGGCGGACACTGTACAATGTCCTCCAAAAAGTCGGCATAATATGGGAAATATTTTAATTTTTGATATTTCAAAAAAACAGTTTACGTCAATAGTCAATATCTATTTAAATGGCTTCTAAATTTTGTTTATTCAACTACATGTTCTAAAAAATATCCCCATTTAGATAACTGTAAAAGAACCTTTACAGGATTTTTGTAACAATAATTTATTAGCAGGGCTAGATTAGAGTTTCTTGAAGCCATTTAAATTGATATTAATTAGAAGTGAATCATGTTTCTCCTAAAAAGCACCTTGCATAAAAAACGTCAAAATTATGCAAACATAGATACTACTTTTCGGTAAATAATAAAAAATCTAAAGAAGTAATTACCATTTTATATTATTTGTCCCAATTATAAATCTTTAAAAGCTTCCCATAAAAACATTTGAATTTTAATATTAAGTCTTGATAAGTGAAATTTTGAAAAATATTTAAAAAAATGAAAAATTTATTTTTAACTAACGTTAAAAAAATTAGGGGTTTGCTAGCCTTACTTAAGTTCCGAAAAATGGCACTCTTTGGATTTTAACAAAAACTCCATTTTCTAAATAAGTAAAAATTACTCGGTATGTATGATAGAGGCTAAATAGGTTTTTAGCCAAGCACAAATTATTGACCTAAAAGGATTTGTTGAAAAATAAAAAATAACAATTTTTCCATATTATGCCGCCTTTTCGGCAGACACTGTATATGTTGTTGAACATTAGCAAATTTAATAATTTCGCCTTTTATCAAATGAAAGGCCTTGTATGAATTTTTGATAAGCGATGTTAGTGAGCTTTTGTTGATATGTTACTTCATATCTTTAAATTCAACTGCTTTTCATTAAAAAAAAAAACGATTTGAGCCACTTAACATGCTTCATTTCAAGAAAAACTGACAAAAAACACCTTGTTTTATATACGAATAGACAAGCCAAGTATATTTATCCAAATAACTAATACTAAAATGTATTTTCACATGTCATTTTTTTTTTTTCGAGAAAGGAAATACGCACGTTTTGCGGGTTCTCTACTACTTCTTTTTCATTAAATTAAAAGGACTCCGAATAAGTCTATCAGTGCTATCAAAATAAGCTCCGACGTCGTTTGACTAACTGTCAATTTCCCTATTATTAGCGGGAATAGAAGTGGATGCAGTTTCAGTTTCTGTGGAATTTGTTGACAAATCATCTGCTTTCTCTGGATTTTGAATTTCTATGCTGATTGACATGAAGGGCAGTGGTTTTTATTTGTTGTATAGAGCCTTCTAATGGTTTTTGTTTTTTATAAGGTGGTGCCATTCTAAAAAATGAAATAAAACAAAGAGAATAAATTTTGCAATTTATAAAACCAGTTAGGAAATGCCTTATTTTGTGTAGTGCTTGTGATCTCTGTTGTCAGTTACTTGAAAATGAAGTATGTACGCTTTCGCTTTCACGCGAAATGTTATAGAATAAGCATTGTTTTACATACGAGTACTTAACTCTAAAATTGAAATTTTGCAGGGTTTGTAAATTTTAAACATTAACTAATCAGTTCTAAAATTTAAAACAGACAATGAAAACATTATATTATTAGCAAAATTTAAAAATACGTCGATAATTATGCAACAGGTGCAGTTCATTGTTTCGTCTAGTAGAGACTGGTAAACACTAGACAGGTCACAGAACGGGGAGGGGGGGGGGGGGGGTGATGAGGGCAATTTTGCGCCTATTGGAATTAAAAAGAAATGAAAAATGTTGAAAAAACATTCGGCAAATTCAAATATAAATTACGAGCGGATGCTATAAGGATGCGTTTTGTTTAGAATTAAAACAAAGCAGTCAACTTTTTATCCACTTACTTACATTTTTTTAAGAGGTCCAAGGGGGTGTGTCAATTAACCTTATTGACATCCAGTGCAGAGTATAGACAATTATTACCAGTACCACTACCAAAGTGCAGTAATGTCATAAGATGGAATCATTGAGAAAACTAGGAATTTTTTTAATTTGTTCATCACAATGGAAAATAAGAGAACATCTCGTAAGCATAATTTGGTCTGCATAGTATTGTATTGTAAATATGACTGTTGTTTTTAACATTCTTGGCAGTAGGATTAACTTCGTTTGCGGAAACAAAGGCAGAAGGAAAACAGCGTTGCATTTTGAATATAACCACTAACCACTTGCCAATACTTCCTGAGAAGCATCGTTACGATTTGTTTCTTCATTTTGCTATATTATATTCCAATGCCTTTGCAAATTGCCATTTTTTGTAGATTTCCCGGCACTGTTCTATGCCTTCAGTATTAGGTCACTTTAAACGCCGGTGCGTAGAGCATGTTGTCTATACTCTTTTTGGTTAATTCTTCGTTTATTTAAAAAAATTTGTTTATATAACTTTAGAGCACGATTTTTCTTTTGGAAAATAGCCAGTCTTCCATTTTCCTTCTACCACTGAAGGCACTAGCTGGGGTTTTTCAAAAGGAAGTCATCACCTAAAGCTCTGGTAGTTCGGCTAGAGTTGAAGGGCGTAACACACATTTTAATAAACCTAGTTGTTTAATACCACCTACCATCTATTGTCTCGCTAGCAATAGAAATCATTTGGAGGCCGATGAAGATCTAAGATAGGCAATAGAGCCGTTTGGTTTACGTGGTATAAAGCGGTTAAATTTACTTGCCAGCTTCTTTTCTTGAGTTGCAGTAATCCCTTGTTGACGGATCAACGAGAAGCTCCTATTCTCTATCTGAGACGCTTGCCGCACGAGGGAGGAACAACTACAGTTGGTTTCTACGGCATTTCAACGCTGATGATGTACAGTTGGAGGTCAGTTTTTTATTCGCGGTATCGAGCACCTAAAGTTGCAGTGGTATTCCTAACGTGTCCCTCTTCGGTCTATACCCCATTATCACACCGGCTCGCGTTGGTTAAGGAAAGCTAGTAATACAGTTTGGTTATCAATTTCACTCATTTGATAATTTACTGTCTATTAGTTCAGCTCTCTACTGGTTCCATGCCTTTAGCATATTTTTCGGATTTATTCAGTAGTTGTAATTACTGTTAAAATAGTAGATGGCTGAGTTTCATGATAGCGCACCACTTGGCGGTAAATGAAAAGTTTTTTTAAGTTAACCTTATGTTATTTTATTGTAAATGAATCACGTTTCGCGAGGCCTCTTAACGATAGCAACGCGTCCACTTCGCTGTATCGGCTCTAACGCCATATTAAATCAATTTATATTATGCTTTTCTAAATCCCATATACTATTTGTTTGTCAAATCGTTAATTTATATATACAGGTTCGACAGAATCCAATATCTTCCTTCAAACTGCACCTATTCAACATCAATTAAAGATGAGAAAGAGAATGAAGTAGTGAAGCCCTTAGGGAAACTGTCAGTTTATTGAATATTTAGTGTATTGTGGAAACTTATTACAAGAATAATGATTCTATTCTACTAGTAGCACTAGTAGCAGCTCATTTTGAGTTTCATCGTAACCCTAATTTAAACAGACGAGACCCATGTCCTACTCTATCTCAAACAATAAAATAATAAAATGTAACTTATAAAAAATACAATTGCCATGTGCTCTCTAAGACCTGTTTGATTTTCAATTAAAACTTCAGCCATTCATTAATAAGGCTTGATATAAAATCGATACTTCAATAAGCAGAACCCTTTTTCACATAATAACTTTCTGGATTTATTTTGAATGTAATCAACCCTATGCTGCTTTGAATGCAACGAATTTAGCGTTCTTTGTGTAATGTGAATTTGGATGTAAACATTTAGCTGCCGTTGTATTTGATTGCTATTAATATGTACGTCTTGTTCAACCGTCGATGTATCGATTTTATCTACGCGAATTCCTATCCGTGCTAGTTATTTTTATCAAAGCTTTGGTAGCCTACTTGAATTTAATTCCGGTTTATTCTTTATTCAATCCACCGGTACCCTTTTGTTTTTTTACGATTAGGATTGTGTAAGAGAGAAGCCCTCAACATCAAATTAAGTTTGTTTATCCTGGTGGTTAGATTGCAGTTAGCGTTGTCGCAAAACGCAATTGGCATCCATTCTGTAGTAGCTATAAGAATCGTTTTCTATAATCCTACTCACGACTACAAATCGCCGCTAGTATCGAGTTAGCCTGGAATGTGAGCTCATTCAAAAATTATTAAGGACGGGGCAGTTATTGTAAGCACTTAATTCAATACTATAAATAGTAACAATTTTTATGACGCAAATGATACACGTGCTTTGCCGGCAATGTATGGGATTCCCTAAATTATTTAAGCAATTCTGGAGAAACATTGAGTTTAAAATAACCAGTGTAATAGTATTTTAGCCCTCACTTACACTTTAAATTTGTCTCGTACGCTTTAATAGGATCGACTCATAAAACCTACACGCTAGAAAGCTGAATCCAATCACACCTAAACATCAATAAAACATGATTAAAATTGCGCTAAAATAACTGTCTATAAAAATGCAAAAATCATGAACATTTAAAGGCGTTCGTGGGTAAAGATAACCCTCTTTATATTCGCGCACGCTCGAGTCAACACAATTCGCATACGTAAACGCATTCCTTAAGCGCGATTCTCACACCGCAAGAACAATTTCGTATCGCTTTTTAAACTAAAAAATAGTATCTGATATCAGGCTTCTGCGTACCCTTAAATGCAGAACGTCTTAGATTGCATCATTGACCCTGGACGGTACAACGCGTAATACTGGAAACCTCCGATGGCGGGTAGGCCTAGCAAAAACTGCTAAGTTGGAGCATTTCAATATGGATGCTTCGAGCTTACTTTCAAATATGGCACAATTGGTGTACTTACATGTACACTACTTAAGTGTACTCGTAAACGCTTTTTCGCCGTACTTTTCACTTTTATGCCGCAATTTGTGACTGCAAACCCTTTTCTTCTTCAATCCTTAACTCTATGAGAGGGTGTAGTGACATTATCGCAGTTTTATTTTACAACATTTTACGATATTGTGCCACGTGTAGAGTTTTATAGTCCTCCCAAGTTCATTTGACTATCTCATCGACGGTTTACCCCTTGATCGCTTTCTATTGATTTTTCCTTCTATCACTAGCCTTTACATGCCATCGTTGCGTCTTTAGTAATTTGTCTTAAGCGAAAACGTGAGAGTCGCAAACACTTGCAGTTCTCAGCTGAGGCTGCATGCGACTGACCTTTGTTAAATCTGCATGAGTTGAAACGTCTCTCATCCCGTGAGCACGCTTGGACGTGCGTTCTTGCTGGGCACGCGGATTTCACTTTACTCGTACTACACAGGACCGGTTTTGCAAACACTTCAATTATCCTAAATACAATCTTAAATCTAATCACAATAATAAAACATAGGAAAACACAACTGGGCATATCTTTAAGTGTGAAAACAAACATTACAGGCGAGGGTGACCAGATGGCCCGTTACACCAACTAACGTTTCCTGATGGATAGTACTTTAAGTAGTCTTTAAATTTAATTCGAGGCGATAAATAGAATTAAGTCTTATCGTATATATATGTAGCCATAAAATATCGTTTAATTGTTAAATGCCGTGGAAAATAGTGTAATTTTAAAGGATTTATTCAATATCTTCTACTCCGAATTAAGATATGTTGTTCTATGTGACTGCTGTAGGCTTTGTCTTGACCAAAACTATTTTGTGCGAATGTTAACGTTATCTATTCAATAACAATCACGAAAATGCTAGTAATTTTACTACTTTTTCTTAAACAGCTTCTAAAGGTAAGTTTTTAGTCGAATTAAAAATGACATATATCAGCGCAACAAGCAGACTTTTTCATTACGACAAAAATTGCAACTGTCAACAAACAAAAATTTACGTAAGAAAACATTGTATAAGCACTCATGCAGCAAATCTTACTGCACAGGACTTTGTTTTATAGTTTTCATGTCGCTTGCATTAAACAGTCACATTTAGCACTCATTACATAAAAAACCATTATTGTTTTAAAATATTCCTTATAGGACCAACTTGAATAACTGTATGGAAATGGAGGCTTCGTGTGTTATTCCTATTCTTATTGGGAATGTATTTGTTTTATCGTGGAAGTTGGCTATTAATGTCAATTTATTGTAAATGTTCCCAATTAGGTCTCTATATCAGTGGTCAACTAGCTCTTTCATAACCGCACAGTGTTGTACAGAGTTGAAACCTTTTTCATATTCCACGAAGACCATATATAAAGAGATAAATTATATTCTGTCTTATTTTCTTGTAAGGAGATGTTCGCAAGTACTGTATCCCCTCCTGAAAGCGGATTGCGCTACATGTTGGTACTGCTTCAGATTGTTAGTTATTCTGTTTCTAATTATTCTATTCGTAGTTATTCTTGTAAATAATTTGTATAACAGTGACAGCAAATTTACTATTCTTATCCCTCCTTAAAAAGATTGACTGCTACAGCTTTATTCCAATTATCAGGTATTGTTCCATTTGGAATGGGCATCTGGTTACCTTGCCTGGGTTGCTTATTTCTATACATTTATTTATAGCAAGTTTATAGTTGCATCCTTTTTATTATTATATATAAAGCTTAAGCATTGTAACTAACATAGTTGAATGTGCTCGGATCCGGTCCCGTACGTGGATCGCTTCAAT
Organism: Agriotes lineatus; assembly: GCA_940337035.1. Taxonomy (NCBI): domain Eukaryota; kingdom Metazoa; phylum Arthropoda; class Insecta; order Coleoptera; family Elateridae; genus Agriotes; species Agriotes lineatus. Next base: position 93,084 of record CALNHX010002303.1, read on the forward strand.
TTGTACGTGTTAAGCGACTCATTCGGATCTTTGGAGCACCACGGGTTTGCGGGGAATAGCAGTTGCTTGTGGGCGTTGCCCAAAATCCGCCTGTCTTTAAGCGGCTTGCAGTAAATAGTGCCTGCAGAGAAATAAATGAAAGCGGCTAAGTTTGGAGTTTACTGCATACGTTTTAGTGCAGAAAACAGCGTTTGCGCGTCCAGAAAATGCAATTGTGAGTGCATAACGTTATTCAGGCACTAGAATCGGAGCAAGGGATTTTCCCGTATCGCGTATAGTAAAATTGCACGCTTTACATCGTTCAAGGTGTGGTGACGCAATCTAAGGCGAGCCCAATTCGAGGCTACACAGCAGTTCTCAGGGCTTGATTGCCAAGTTGTGGGAGAATTCTTGTAAAGGAAATGTGCTTGCGTCTGAGAATTGTATCGGGTTTAGAGGTCCGACTTTAGGCAGGACCGGTTTTAGGCAGTTTAACGTTTCCACTTTAAAGGACAATGATTTCGGCGTTATTTTAATGTTGTTTAAAAATACTTGCATTACAGATACGATAGGGCTGCAACTATTTCAAAATAAATGCAAGCAGTCCTGAGCTATATCGTCCGTGGGTGTCCATTCTTATATTATATCTGTGTTTGTTTTATTATATTTATTGCTTTTATATGTGTTTTAAAGGTCGCCAGCGTGGCCGAGCGGTTAGGGCGTCAGGCTGCGGTGCCACGGTACGGGGTTGAATGCCGACATCTGGCAACTGGCGGGCGGCCCACCCAGTTAAAAATTGGGTACCGAAACCACAGTTGTGAAAGTAAAGCAGTCGTCGAAGGCGTGATGCTAACCACATCACCCAGTACGCCGGTAACGGTGTTGCAGATGACTGGGTTTCGGAAAGAGATATTTCGGCGACCCTGACTCGCCTTGTCTCAGGCCATGTTCTCACGTGGAATGAAGTGCCCGAACTTTACTTTTTACTATGTGTTTTAAAGTCAATAGAATTGTGTAAACAAATTGGATTCTCTTGTATATGTTGTTTGAACTCAGTTTCAACCCGAGAACACTGCAGGGGCAGACCAGTCTCCTGTTATAGGCAAATTTGATTGTTTGTAATTACAACTGGGGTACTTCAAAGAGTTTTATGTATACTGAGCTAGCAAGGTAAATAAACAGGGCAAATAAGTATAAAAACGTTAAGGCGCGCGAAACGTTTTATTTAAGTTTCTAAAGGAGGGGATGAACAACGAATAATTACACATTCACCAAGCATCTACTAAAAAAGACCTTCATTTTGAGAATTACAGACTTTCAGTTTTTTAAATAATTATTATTATGATTTTGCGTATATGATTTCTTCGATTGTTATTTCGGGTATCTTTTCTGATCCCACGTTTACGATTCTCCTTCCTCCTATGAATGCTTCAGGTGTCTATACTTGTGGACTATACGGCACTCTATATTATTTTTCCGTGACCTGCAGTGCTTCTTTATTTCGGGTGTGGCTTCCATGCCCATATTTAAGTGTTACAATCTCTCTTCTGCTTTTTTTTCTTGACAGACACCTCATATTTCGGTTCTCCTTTGTACTGAAGCAAGTTTGCTATATTGCATTGTACTGGTAGCAACATAAAATTTACAACTGCACTTGGCATATACCTGATCGTATACTTAAATAGTATATTAAAGTATGAGTGGATAACAAGGTCTTTAAAACACGCGCGAATTTTCGAGCACGACGGCGTAGCCGGAGTGCTCGAAATACTTAGAGCAAGTGTTTTAAAGACCAGTTATTCACGAATACTTTACGCAATTTTTTATTATACCTGCAATACTGGAAATAAATTACGCACTAAAAACTTAGAAATAATTTTTGTCGTGATAAATCGAGAGGGCATAATAATATTGCTACTATACTTTCGAGAATTGTTTACGTTTTTGTCGCGTCCACGTCCGTTGTTGCATTCAGTCGTGTTAGCAAAATAAAGATAGCGATGAAGTTATAATGTTACCTATATACCTTGTTTTCTTGACAACCTTTAAAGCTCGGCCTGCTTGAATCGCCTGTTTTCGCTACTTACTAAATGACGTTTTAACAGATATCACGGGAATTTAAACAAATATTTAATACCTTTCCGTTGATGGTAAGTTGTGGAACTGCAAAGAAAATTATTAAAAAGTGTAATCGAGATAATTGCACAAATACTTTGCCCGTATGTCTTCGTTGATGCTTCTAGGATGATTAAATTTTTGTAATACTGGATTGAACACTGACATTTCTTCAGTTGTTATTTCTAGTTCTTAATGGTTAATGACGCATTCTAGAGGTCAGAGGTTGTAGCAGAGATTTTTTTCTATCAGTTTGTACAGTTGTTGTTGTTGTGTGTGTGTGTGTGTAGAAGGAAATGATGCAGACAATTTTTTAGAAATAATAACGGACCTCCGTATATCGCGTTAGGCAATTGTTCGGGGCGAGACGGAGAGTCGCCTTAAAAATGTCCCTCTAAGACCGCGTCACGTAATAAGACGAGTCCCACACGAAAGTTCACCAAACCCGCGCTACTACTAACTTGTCCAGCTGTAGCGAGATGAGCATTTCATTTTATTTTTTCCGACTACTGGTTTTATATAAAAAGTCGGTGCGGCTACCTTAATTTGAAAATACGGTTTATAAAATAATTCATAACTCTGGGCCGCAGCTGCGCGAGCGAGACGGAGTGAGGGGCTCCTCGGCGGGGACAGAGACGGCGCGGGCGAAGGTGAAGAAAGGACAGCGCTGAATACATCTGAATATTCCAGCGGCCGGGCCATTGTGGACGGAAACAAGAAAAAACCGAAAAATGTTCGGTCACAATCATAGCTCGTATATTTTTGTACTAATAAAACACGATGATATATGCACGCATCGCACAGGTGTTAGGTCAGAACCTGGAATATTTTATACGCTTTTCAATGCGAGTGTCAAAAATCACAAAAAGTTGGAGTCCGCGGGAAGGTCAAAGCGCACACTCATTCTCGCCTTTATAGAGACTTTTTGAATACCAAATCGCTTACTTAACCGCAAGCAGCATGGTGCAAATAGATAGCTGGCGATAAGCTAGATTGTTATTGATGGCGTGTCTGCCGAAAAAGGAGCACCTCCCGGGCGAATTTTTCTTTCTGAAACGCTCCCTGAGCGAAGGAGTAACTGTTTTCGAAATTTCTGAGCAAACAGGCATTAACTACGTGATTGGATTTTAAATTATGCCAGAGATAAAAAGCATTTATGCAACTGTAAAAACTGAACATAACCTATAATATCGTATGTTAAATCATAAACTAGCAAATATTCACAGCAAGTGTAATATTCTACCTATAGAAATATTTCCACTTCAGCTATTTCATACTATGTATCTGTATCAATTTACAAGATGTTATGGAAGTCCACGTAATAAATTTAACCACAAAGAGATTTCATAAAACTGAACAACGTTTGTATTTACTATTTTTTCGAAAACACCCAAAGCTAAATTAAAATACTCCAAAAATGATAACCTGGCCTATGGAATAATTTAATTTAATGGTAAACTGAGAAAACGTTTAGTTGTCATCTGGTCACTAACATACCTTATCAGTTATTGACCCCGTGTTTCTTTGTGCAACAACTTTTGCAGTTTTAGTGAACCAAAATTAAGCGTAAATCAAACGAATAAGTTCGTTGTGTAGGTGAAATACTTCATTGAAATTGGTCCAACGAACGAATTTATCAAATCAACGAAAACCGTTTCATCGATTAATAATTGCATTTGTTAAACGATAAACAGTTCATCGTATTAATGAAAACGAATTCATTGAAAACAAATATTCGTTCCATTTATTTAACGAAATATGTCATTGCCGTAACGAACCCGTTTACCTTTCAATAACTACAATTAATTGATTCAATAATTTTAGGTTATTGATTTTACGGATATATTTCATAGTTTTACTAATGCCAGCAATAGATGAAATGAATAAAATTATGAATGCAATGAATTTTATTCGTTGGTACAGTAATCGTTAGATATTGATCTGGTGTATATTGTTCATTAATGTTACGAAATCTAGTGCTTGTTGGAGCGAATGACGTCGTAAATACTGTGAACTATGTTCGTCGATATAAAGAATTTTGGTAATGGTTAAAATGAATGTAGTGATTGTTGAAATGAACAACGTTGTGAATACTAGGAATTATATTCGTAGATATCTAGAATTTTTGAAATTGTTAAAATCAATCTAGTGATTGTTGGAACGAATAACATGGTGAATAGTATGAATTACGCTCGTAGATATAAAGAATTTTAGTAATTGTTAAAATCAATGATTTTATTAATATAATGAACTTCCAACATTAATGCAACGATTACCAATTATTGAACATTATTGATATTATGAATGTTACTTCCTGAAATGCCTTTTGAGTTTTTGACGATAGAAGAAGAATAATAAACAGTATGATTGGTATAATTTTTATTTTTTAAATCAACTAATTCAAACACATACGGGGTGGGGTGTTTATGCATGGCTTTAGCTAAATTTCAGGGGTTGTATTCGGTATTACCGTTAACTTGACATGGGTGCTCGCAGAACTCAAATTGATTTTCTGGGCAGCCCGAGTAATATCTGAAAATTTATTAGTCATTCATAAACACCCTGTATAGCTAGATGTCTTCACCAAAACTAAATTAAACTTAAATCTATAATTACAATGTTTTCTCTTGTTCTTCTGTACAGTTTAAATATTCTGAAAGCATAAAAACTTTCGTAAAATTTTGTGTGGATTTATGTTTAAAAAAATGTTTCGAAAAAATTGTAAAACATAATCGATTCTATTAGAAAATTTAAATTAAAAAGATAATTTTTTTAAAAACATACGTTCACTGCCCTTAAAAAGTGGAAAAACTTATATCTAATTTGGTCAAAATATATATAAATTTCTTCAATCGAAATCATATCTTTTCCTATACAATAAATAAATGGCCGTATACTTTGCTTTCTAAGCCTTAAATGATTTACATGGTCTTCTATGTCTTGTAAATATGTTGCCAGATACAGAAAAGATTCCTGTGAATCTTTGATAGTATAGCGAGTAACTGTTTTCTTTGAATTGGCGTCTTTCGTTACCGTTTTTTTAGTTGGTACAAAATAGCCATGCAGGCCCCATAATAAGCATGCAGTTTGCGAATCTGAAAAGAGGGTATACATATTATTTTTGCTTGTTCACATACTTTAGCACAGAAACTAATAGGTAAGATCAATCTATCAATTCGGGCTGGGCTTGAAAATTGATTTTTGAAATTATGAAACGGGATAAATTGAAAAAAGCAAAGATATCTATAGTAGCAAAATGCAGTTTATACAGAGTATCCCTATTTTTTACCAGACCTAATCATAGTAACATTACAAGTTATAGGCAGTACCTATTAATATATCTAAACTTTAGGTAATAATAGATGTGTAGGTATAGTACTAACTTTCAGAAATGTTATTATTATTTTTGAGGTTGTGTAGTACTGCTTTTATATTTTTATCCTTCACATGGTGCTCTTCGCCTAAAAATTTATCAACTTCTGGAAGTGCCTACTCCAATTCTTTAATAGCCCATCTGAGTTAGTAAAGGCCACACTATAATCCATGTCGATCTGTAATTAAAAAAATTAATAAGATACTTAAATGTAAAAGTTAAATAAAAACATACCAATCGAAAGCCTGTCGGATTTCTGTAAAAATGCCATTTCTCCATTATTTCATCAGTAGAGCCAAAGTTTTTTAAATCATTAAGGCGATACTGACTGCAGGCCTTCCACGTGGAGTCGAATTGCTCAGCAGTTAAATTACCAAATTTTAATGCCCTGAGGCAAGCTTCAGTGTCATCTTTTGGTTCTAAAAAACAATACTCTACTTCAAATTTTATTCATATATCTGCACAAAACAAAAATTTTGATTTTGATTCAAAGTAATTAATAAACATTGAATCATATGGGTATAAGTACCATGCAATTTTAGTTTGCTTACCAACATTTTTCTGGAGTGTACATTTTTTTTCACACTGTTATTTTTGTTTTTTATTGACATGCTGGGCGACGGCAGATTTAAACGACGTTTTCAACTTGCAAAATTTATTATAAATTCTACCTCTCTTGTTGGAATAATAATATTCCTGAAATGAACAGAGAATAGTTTATGACGACATTTTTCAGTATAAGACACTCAAAATTCTTACCAATCTTTCAGTAGCTTTGTTATGAACATCGTTGTTGGATTCCGCACGTACATTTTCATTTTCTAAATTATCCTTATTTATATGTTTTCGGTTCATATGCTTTTTGAAACCACTTAGGCTTTGAAAACTTTGTCCACAGTTAGCTTCAAAACATCTAAACACTGAATTAGGTCGTAAGGTCGTGATTTCGCTTAAAATGCAATACCAATAATTTTAAAGAATTAAATTTTTTTTTGCAAATAAAGCATAACATTGTTTTTATTTAAGTAGTTCTTGAATTTTGAAGAATCCTAAACTTAGATTAGTTTTACTACGTTTGCTATAAATTATACATACAATAAATATAATTAAATTGATCAAAATTACATTTAATAATGGTACTACATTCTTACCTTTATATCTTTTCCAGAAGCACTTCTTGTACAAGTGGTCTGCACTATCAAATAAATGTCAGTAACGCTCGATACTTCAGCAAGAAGTGAGAAGATACTGAACCTCTTTACCTGTACAAGTGTACATAGATGAAGCAAGTACAGTTAGGAAATATTTGAGCAAACAACCCTAAACGAGATTACAGATTTCTAGGAAAAATAGACAAATGGCTAGTTGCTCAGGAAAAGAGATAAACATACAAACTTCTGGTAGCAGATAAACGGTAGTCGCCCATAACGGTGATAATGCAGATGTACAGACCGCACCATTTGCGAAACTCGTCTGCAGTTTCTGCTAGACCGTTTAAGTAAAATAAAAATTATTGCTGACAATACAAACAATTTTGCTGCAACGTATCCTAAAAATTCCTTAAAAGTAATGCAACTTATACGTTGTCACAATCAAAGCATTTCTTTGGTTCAGTTGTACGTCAATACAATGAAAATGTTCATAAATATAATGAATGTCGTGTTTGGAATGATGTTTCATCATTAGAACCATAGAACCAAGTTCGTTGATTTATCAAATCCGTTCGTTAATATAATAAATGTCTTTCGTTAATCGATGTATAGTGAACATTAATACAATTATTTGTAATCATTATGACAAATATTACGCTTCAAAAGTTTGAATAATGCATTCGTTACTGCAACGTATACTTTTAACAAGTAATGTTATGTATCGTTTGGACAATACACCATATCACATTAAGCGATGAACAGATTATCATTTAATACTTTGCGACGTTATTATAACGAAACACTTTTATGAAACGTGTTCGTAAACATTAATAAATGTATTCATGTTTTCAATAAAATTGTTTATTGAACTTGCGAATTTTTGTTTGTTAGAATGAATATTGTACATTAACTAATGTAAAATAGTTTTTTAATAAAATGAATACAAATTCAATTCAATAATGAACCTCCCCATTATTTAGCCAACAATTGTACACAACATTTCTTAATATTAATGAAAGAAATCGTTGTCGTAGTGAAATGTAAGTCAATAAACAGAAATTATTGATAACATGAACAATATTTTTTTCAGTGATATGCTTGTGTTCACCTTTAACTTATATTAGATTATCGAGCGACTCGTCAAATTGAGGGGAGATAAATAATTGAGAAAATATGCAATTAAAAAAAAACATAAATAGTAAAGTTGTTCAGTGTGGTGAGCTTTATTACGGGTTAAAATTCATAGGTAAACTTTCATAACACCCTGTATAATATAACATCGAGGATTATGTAAAACAATTTCGGGCTGGCAATATTCTGAAGTACTGTTGATGCGTCTTGGCAAGTCACACTCAAGTATTGGTGATGCTCGAAGTCTTGGCTATTGACATCCAAGTACTATTGGACATTTACATTTCCCCAAACTGAACAACGACGTACATAGTCGAGGTGAGTTAAGTTTAACCCTTCCGTTGTGTATTCGTGCAGAAACAATGCTTTCATCTCAAACACGAAAAGTATTTAAAGAACTTAAAAAAGTCAACATAATCTATAGTTTGTGTCGATATATTATATCGTGTTCCAAAAAAAAACTCATTCGCAGCAGGCCATGATCAAATTGAAGTTTGCCGTAACTTGATATAGACTCATTGAAGCAAATGAACTACCATAAGTCAGAGAGAACTAATTACATCTGGACCTTGAACTATTTTCCTAAAAATATACAAAACACTTAACAAAAATAATGTTTATTGACCGTTATGATTATTACACTGGTTGTTGTTGTGTACATGCCACCTTATTTTCCTTTTTGCTTGATGCAATTAAACTTAATGCAGTGTAAACTTTTACCTGTCACATTGACAGATGTTTGCATAAACAAAAGCAATCTGACATTCACATACTGACTTAAGTTAAGACATGACTTGATTTTTTATCTTTCTTTCCAAGGTCTAACCTACACGCAACGCAACGTGTAAAAAACAGGAAATATCGACAACAGGTTGATTCTTCACCAAAAAATATTGGTAGTTTAATTATCTTTTAAAAGAAGAGCATGTTACATATTTTTTCTGTCAGTATACCATACAAACTCGATGGTTTTGCAGATAAATTTTGGCCGAAAAACATTCGTAGCACTGTTCGTCCGTGAAGTTTTGGCAATTCACATTCTTTCGAACTGTACAGTGATGTAGCATAGTCGAATGTGAGTTGACGTTAACTCTTTCTTGTCGAATTTGTCTTTCAGAAAATCCCCATTTATCTTAAAGAGCAAATGTAAGAAATGAACATAATCTCTTAAGAAATATTAGGCCTTCAATTGTTTTTTCCAAGAAGAGTTTACTTCATATTATTTGTGTTACTGTACCATATAATGTCAATTATCCTATGGAGAAGTGCGCAAGTTTCTGGCACATTCGTTCGAACTCCATGATGACGTAGCATAGTCGAACCTGTTGTCGTCTCTTACTGCAATTATTATACTTGAATCAAGAAATAAATAAATAACATCAAGCCCCACAAATAACCTAGAGCATGGAAATGGAAGGGCCAACTGAATTTACAATTTGATTGCCAAAACACAATACACAATAAGCTGATCTGGACAAGTGGAACGCATAGGAATTACACAAAATGGATCTGTATTTTATACGAGAAGTTAGTTTTCTCCGATCCAGTGCTTTTAAATACAAGAAAGAGTACAAGACGAAAGGGCGTGAAAGATGGGATATTAAAATAAGACTGACTGATTGCATTTTATTTTTCTTCCTTCAACCGTTTTTCACCCATTGCAGTATATAAGGCTTGTCGAATTTGTCTGTTTCGGGTTGCTTGGTACTAGTTTAAATCTCTATTCTTTTAAGGTCGTTACCTCATCTTTGCTGCGGTCTTATACTTTATCTTGGATCCCTGGTCCTCTAATTTGTTCTAAGTTTTTCCATTTGACTTTTGACATGAGGATCTATCTTGCTCAATTTCATTTTAGATAAGTTCCTCGTTTCATTAAATAAGAACAAGTAAGAAGAGTAACTATGATAGACTGACAAAAATTTAAAAAAAAAACGTCATCGTGTACACTTCATAGACGACCGCTTAAAAGATTAAGGTAAGCTGGCTTTCTTTATCCGCAGAATAGCAAGGCATATATATTGTAGCGATTTATACTTTGTTGTGTACTACTTAATTCATTTTCTTATATGGGTATTTCGCCACTCTGCAAATTAAAATATTAAATAACGAAAATATTAACAACGAACGTTTCGAGGGACAATCTGCCCTCGTTATCAACGAATAACAATTAAAACTAACAAGAACTTATCTTTTTTTCACTGGAAGAAAAAACGGCCAACCTCCAATGAATTTTCTGACATTGACGTTTGTTGATATCTGTACCTACTTGATCTCATCTTTAAGAATCGATAGCCAACTATTGTCTAAAAATATTGAGAAAGACGACACGCATTTTTCTTCGTTAAGTAAAATGTATGCCGTTTCCTTAATTTTTCGCCTAGTTGACATCGATTCTTTAGACAAGATCTTTGTGTTGTCCCATTGTATTTTATGGTTTTCATCCCAAGCATGTTCTGCCAGCTTAGACTTATTGAATTGATACTTTTTCAACATATTTTTATGTTCTTTAACTCTTACTGCTAAAGGCCTGGATGTTTCACCGATATAATATTTCCCGCATTCACAGGGAATACTATATATACAATTCCTTGAATGCTGTTCTTCGTTGAACGGTTTAGTTTTTGTAAGAACTGACCGTAAAGTATTCATCGTTTTGAATACCGTCCTAACATTGAATCTATTTCCAATTCGTCTAATTTTGTCAGATATGCCTGGAATATATGGTATAGTAAGAGTATTATATTTTTGAGTGTCATTCCTTTGTATGTGTGTGGCATTGCTTCGTGTATTGTTGTTCCGAACAAGAGTCTCTGGATAGCCATTATCTTGTAAAACATTAATAATAAATTCTTTCTCTTTTTTGAAAATTGTATCATTAGAGCAAACAACTTTGGCTCTGTCGTAAAGACTTTTTACAACGTCTGTCTTTATGTTTTTGTGATGGTTAGAATTAAAATGTAAGTACCTATTAGTATTGGTTTTCTTACGGTATACTGATGTTTCAAAAGTATTTATTGTGCGTGTGATTAGTGTATCAAGAAAGGGTAACTGATTGTTTTGCTCTGTTTCTAATGTGAATTTGATGGAGGTTTCTTTACTGTTAATATGTTCAAGAAATTTGTCCACCTCATCTATATCATGAGGCCAAATTGCAAAAACATCATCTACATATCTCCACCAAACTACTGGTTTGTTGGTGTACGTGTAGACATGTTGTTGTTCAAAGTCTTCCATAAAAATGTTACTAACAATGGGAGATAAAGGTGAACCCATTGCCATCCCGAAATCTTGTTGGTAAAATTCATTGTTTAGTTGAAAGTATGTCGTTTTAATGCATAGTGTTAAGAGTTCCATAATGGTACCAACGTTTAATGTTGTTCGTGTATGTAATGTGTTATCGTTTTGTAGCTTATGTTTAATGATGTTGAGTGTTTTGTCTACTGGAACATTAGTGAAGAGACTAACTACATCGAAACTAACCATTAAGTGTTGTGTGTTTATGTTTGCTTCTTTAAGTTTTTCAAGGAAATGGGGCGTGTTCTTTATATACGTGTCTGTATTTCCTGATATAGGAGTCAGTATCTTAAGTAAATATTTAGCTAAACTGTGACAAGGAGAACCTATAGAACTAACTATTGGCAAGTGGTACATTTGGTTTGTGTATCTTTGGTAATCCATAAAAATGTGGTGGTTTACTGTAGTGTGGTGTTAGCGTACGTCTTACAAAATCTGTAAATTGTTCTCTGTGTTTGTAAAGTGTTCTGTATATTTTTGTTTCTATTGTATGTGTTGGATCTTTATTTAGTTTAGTGTATTGTCCCTCACTAATTAGTGTTAAAAGTTTTTCGTTGTATGTGGTTGTGTCAAGTACTACTGTGGCGTTGCCTTTGTCTGCAGGTAGAATTTTAATTGTGTTATCGGTTTTTAGTGTGTGTAGTGAATGTTTTTCTTGTTTGGATATATTTTGTCTGATTGTGTAAGGTCGTTCTAGTATGATTTTGTTTCTAATTCTGTATTCCTGTCTAATGTCTTCTGGAAGTTTTTGACAAGTCTCTTCTATAGCTGTAACTAAATCAAGTTTATTAATTCGTTTTGGCGCCACTGCGTAGTTGAGCCCTTTGCCAAGAACTAATTTGTCAGTGGCGTTTAGTTCTTTAGAAGACAGATTAACTACAGTTTTATTTAAAAAAGTGTCACTGTTCTTTAGTGTATTTAGTTCAATTGTGTGTTTTTCTTGTATGAGGTGTTGGTACTTTTTTAAATGTGTACGTTTTTGCTCTGTGTGTGTTTTGTTGTAGGTATTACTAATAGAGTTGTACATACGATTGAAATCGTCTTCCCGTACATCCCTTTGCATAACCTGTTCCAGTTTGTTTATGTCAGAAAATAGTATCACTTTGTTATGTCTGTGAAACTGTATTCTGTCTCTAACTAGAGCTTCACTAGCTCTTTTCATGATATTACTAGAACGAGCACTTACATAAGGTGCTTTGAGTCTAAACCCTTTTGGAATAATACAGCTATTTCTACAACGACATAGGAAAGTTATACTATTTTCAGAGTGTGCCAGCTTCTTGTAAAGTGTTTCCCAACTTCGGAAGTTACTAGTTATATTAGGCCCATACCTTTGATTAAGATAATCTCTGAAACTTCTTTGTGGCGTGAATTCATAATTCATTTTCTTATATGGGTATTTCGCCACTCTGCAAATTAAAATATTAAATAATCTTTTTTTCACTGGAAGAAAAAACGACCAACCTCCAATGAATTTTCTGACATTGACGTTTGTTGATATCTGTACCTACAGAGTGGCGAAATACCCATATAAGAAAATGAATTATGAATTCACGCCACAAAGAAGTTTCAGAGATTATCTTAGTGTACTACTTAATTATTTAAATAAAATAGTTTATATTCTCAATGGGTGTCTATGGTATATTATTATTAGATTTTAATAAATGACTTTATCATCTCAAAGGATTGGGTTTCTACATCCTAGCAAGTATTATCTTAACTTGTATAAATGATTGGAAATACATTTGCTATCGAGTTATATTTTTAATAATTTAAAATTGTAAAAGTCTTAAACAATGCTTATTTAACCACTGGGACCGCTACAATACTGAATACTTTAACTAATGGGAACCGAATTCAAATATGGCTGTCCAAACTCACAATTTCGCAAAATAAAGTATTCGACATTATCTGTGATTACTTAATTAAAGCATTGCCTAGGTGATAACAATAGCAGTAAGTAAATACACATCACAAACAAAAAACACTCGGTTGGAGCGTCTGCCAAAAGTTCACAAAAAACCAACGCCACTTGCAAATCACTAAAATTCAATTGTTTAGCATAAACTTTCTTGGCCTTCCTTTTGCTTTTCCAATGAAAACTCGGGCTTAACACGAGCCCCCAGCAAGTCCCCTGGACCCCTCTTTCTCCATTCGCCTGCAGATACAAGCCGCTGAATGATTCCTGTTGCTCGACCGCTTCGAAAACGACTCCAATTCAGCCGTTGTTTCACACCTAGGGCTCCAATTGCTTCCCACGAAGGGTCGCTGCCTACTTCTAGCTCACAGGGCTCCCATTACACTGCACGACCTCGTACACAATCTCGGAAAAACGGCTACAACTCGATGCTCAAATTAAACACTCTTTATAAACCTCTGCAGAGGTGCTACGAATTAACGCAACCTACTACAGCGTACCCAAAGGATATAGAATTAATATCAAATACACTGAATTGGGAAAAGGGTAGTTATTCATGTATTAGTAATTCTTTATTGGACAAGCCAGAATTAACACCAGTTCACAGATTGGCTTTCTTTCCCCAATTGTTTGTCTTCTATCTTATATTGTTTTACATTATTTCCAAGACTGCTCTGATTACATTTTGTTGTTCAAATCACGGTTAACACTATTTTTAATACCGTTTTACAAATTAATTGTTATTATAATTATAAAGGCTTAAAATGTGTTCATAGCAATATACAGGACCCAGGCCTAGTACAAAAGAATAATGAGAGAAGCTGTTGCCTTTTACTCTACTTTCCTGTTGTATTTATGTTCGCTTTCTTGCCTTTCAAAGGTATTCGTAGTATTCTGTGTGCTATAGCTCTTTGAAAAACTTGTATTTTCTAGACAATACGTTTTTTGGCATCAAGAAATCTGCCCGATAGGTCGTGACTGGCAAAATACATTGGTTATATAGTATGTATATGTATGTGCTTTAATTTTCAATCCATATTTCATCCTAAAAAATCTGGTGTGATACACTCACACAACTTCCTTTTACAGTGATCTTATAATTAGTCAAAAATTTCATTTTTAATTTTTAACCATTTGTTAAAAATTTAAAAAAATTACAAATTCTACAAAAACGGTACAAAATCGAGTGTTAGTTGAAGAGACAAATTTTCTCTAGAATTTTAAGGTGAATTCAAAAATGTAATAATATACCGGGTGTTTTATTTAAAATAGGAGTTAATAAAAAAAATAGAAAAAAAACAAAAGAAACCCACTTTAGAAGTATTCAACTGGAAAATCACCTATCTCACATCAATACACATTAAAAATGTAAGAAAAATGTGAAGTTTAAAAAAAATCGTTAGAGCCGTTTTTGAAAAAATCGAAAAAAACTGAAAAATCACAAGAGTAAACACCTACTTCCGGTTATGCGATTTTCTTCAAAAGCTTGCTGTCTCATCTACATAGTACACAAAACTTATATATGAAGTTTCAATGCCATACCTCTTTTCGTTTTTGAGATATTCTGTTCACAGACACACAGACACACAGACAGACACACAGACAGACAGACAGACAGACAGACCAATGAAAAAAAATATGTTTTTTGGGATCAGGGGACTCGAAAACGTGAAGATCTGTTGAAAACTCAATTTCGAATTTTTGGGGTGAATCCAATACTTCCTTTATAGTAGTAAAAGGAAGTAAAAATATTGCCCATACTAGCCTTATCTTTGTAAGTTGTCAATGTAAGTTCTACTTGGTCTCCTATAGACCCAGTCACGCGAGTAATGCGTCATGCAGAGTGACCCGATTGTTTTCACGTCAAGCGCCCATCCCTATTATGCGTATCTATAATACATTCTTGCATTTCCCAGAATTTGGGTAATTACTCACGTCTCTAGTCAACGAAAACCATCCATAGAGATCAATGTGCAATGATGTTAGCTCTTAATCATGGTTGTTTGTTTAATTGGTAATTGGTCTGTTAGAATTTCTGAGAAAAGTTTAAATACTTGGATATTATTGGTTGATAATTTTCTAGATTGGATTGCCTATCTTACCATGCGCCTGGAATGTTAGTTACCATCAAACAATAATTAGTAAATAAGTTTTCAGCCTTTGCAGTGTAGCGTATCCTTGTTTTAGCATTTGTTATAACTTTAACGTCTTCTTGTGCCTTTCCTTTTTCAGTTTCAGGGTTTTCTTTATCTTCAGCATTTTAGATTAATTGTTTTATCGACAGGAAAACGAAGTGAGTGTTGGAATATGACAACGGAACATATTCTTTCAAAACGATAGTTGTTGCATTTTTCAAAATTTATCATTTATGCTTTGATTTGCTTTTCTTCTTCTTTTTCTTTCACGTTAAATAAGATAGGTCTCTCTTTCTTGTATTGGTTTAGCAATTTAAAGTTAATTTTCCTACCATGCAGAGGTTGTAGAGGCCCAACGTTGAGGTGGTTTTTCCTGATGCCTTTTGTGTCTTTGCAAGCTTAGCCATTCTGTCTGAGTTATTTCACCATAATCTTTTCTATCGTGTCGATGTGTTGATATACACTTTATTATGCGTTCAATTTGCCAGCCACTGCTTATCGTTTCATTTCTGACCTAATTTCTGAGACACACACCGTTTATAGACCGTTGTACTTATTTAGAGTATGTCTTTCCAGGCAAAGTAACATCTAAACTCAATGAAAAATCATATCGACTACATCTATCCATGTAATTGTTGAGACTTTAGTTTCTGTTGATTCTTCTTCCATTTTGAATAAGACTTAGACCTGTCTTCCATGTCGTGGTTTAACAAGTGGGGGTCCAAAGTGGAGGTGGTCTTTCCCAACTCTTTCTTATGTTGGGCTTATATGTTTTTACAAGCTTAGCCATTCTATCTGACTGCTCCATCCATATGATATCTCCAGTCACGCCGATGTGTTGTTATCTATCTTACTATGTCTTCCATTTGCTAGCCACCCCTTAATGTTTCATTTCTGGCTCGATCTTTGAGACGCACATCTCGTATAGATCGTAGGTCCCTTATTTCAATGTGTTTGTCTTTCAAACATTCAGGTATTTTGGAAACTTTAATTGTTGAGGTTACCCACAATAGATGTGTTAGCACCAAGGTAGCAGAAATTCACGACTTGTTCGTTTGTATTGTGTAATGCAGCATACCGTATGAATGATAAATTTAATTTAAATAATATCCAGATATCTAATGTATATCATGTGATGTAACAGTTGTATGTTTTAACTGGTGGTATTGTAAATGGCAACCACAGGGTTATTTTTATCAAGTAGTAAAAGAAAATAACTTGAATTGATAATCTACGATAAAAATAGTCACGTTAAGGGTTAAATTCCCATTAATTGTAAAGAATAATAATTGATGATTTGATACGTAGTAGCAATATAGTATTCTCTACGATCAAATTTGACTATAAGTCACAAATATTTTTCAAGATTGTTCGATTTCATTTAGCGTGGTATTTTACTGCGAAGCCAGTAAAAAGATGAAAGTGAGTGTTGTGGTATGCTGATGAACTGTCTGCCCACACAATAGAGATTTCAAAGAGCTACAACGAGTTTTGATTTGGTCGTGAACAACCAAGGAAGGTGTTTGCTGATTAGAATTTATCCAGTTAGGAGCTGGTATAGCACATTCAGGTACAAGATAGACAATCAGAAGGTTAGTGCCCATTTCTTATGAAATATTAAGATGTTATATAGCAAGTTTGGTGCGGAAAATCATTAAAATAATTGTAAATATATTTAGAAATTAATTTAGAAAAATTAATTTTCTAAATTTAATAGTGATTCGAGTACTCGACGTTTTTCAATCATTATAATTTTAAATTTACATTTTGGGATTAGGTTATTTTTTCTAGAATATTCATTTAATTAAGTTTGGATATTTAACATGTGATTAAATTAATTTTGACAATATCTATTAATGTCAGATCAAACTTCGATGTGCTACTAACAAACTGAAAGTATGAATTTAATTTTGTGAAGTACCTGAAACTTGTATTTGATTCACAACTTCAAATATTTATTATATTTTAAAAGTAATTCAGTCTTTAATTACAAAAGAAAGTTGTTAGTTGAAAATTTACTCATTCAGCTGGGAGTCAGGAATCCCATTGCTTGTAAACTGACTAGTCGAGGTTTTAAAAAACTATAATCACATGACATAATTCTAAATGTCAAATTGATTTTTGAGATACGTCAAATATTATTTATTGTAAGGTAAGTACATAATTGAGCTATACGTGAAAATGATTCTTTTTAATAGTTAGTTATTACAATTGTTATTTAAAATTGGTTGAGCTTTTGGAAATTACCAAGTTGTACTATATTACAAGTTAGGCGGATTGATTGAGGATATAGGGCTACATGTTTACCTATTAAGACGACGCTGTCTAGGCCTAAATAAAACCATAAAACATTTTTAAGTATTTTGTACGTTTGTAATTAGATCATTATCCATCGCTTAATAATTTTTACCTTACATGTGTTGCGTCTCGAATTGTTGATGCCATTTCAGTAGTTGAACTGTTAAATATATCTTTAAAAAAGTCTTTTAACAATCCTCAAAAAATTAGAATCGCCTTTTTAAGATCACAGATTATGTATGTGTCTAAATGGGAAGGGTGATTAGAAATACGTCAAATGACGGTTTAATCTATGAGAATATAAGATGTAAAATTACACAATTACCGACTAGTATCTGCTTTAGAATGTAATTCGACACTAACCGATTTGATTTTGAATAATGTACATTTTAAGATGTCGATTAACAGTCTAAAGTGTAGTGTTACAGTTTGACGCGTCGACTTACAGTATCAATTTACTGTAATACTATCGTTCGGTCAAACTGTTGTCACCTTCTTCTCTGTATTACAAAAGAATGCCCCTGTATCCTTTTTCAAGTTGTAGAAGCCTGTTGTATGCACACAATATATACGTATATTTGTTGCACTATACCTGCAGAGAACCAATTCATCCTGTAGCAATTATAAAATCCAAGTAAAACTATCAATATCAGATCTTTGTTTTTATCAATTCCGAGTTTGCCAATAAGTATTTGTAATGTCATAATTAGTAGGTAGCTTCCAACAGTAGCCTCGAATCAAATGTGATATATTTATTTGACAGCTCTTATTATCATTGCATCCGTGGCGATATTGATTGCCTTAAGTTAAGAAATGTCCTCGCGATTTTGGCATAACCACCTCGATTAGAAGCCAGTTTTTTCAAGTCGAACTCCTGGGGATCGACCCAATTAGGCATATTCGCTCCTTGGCAGCCAAGGCCAGCCCAACGCAGTTAAATTAAGACAAATTATGGCAACCGTTAATTAAGCAATTTCCTCCTCGTTCTGGAACTATCCAGCACGCATCCTTAATTACTGCATCCTTTTATGCACGTATCCAATTAGCTTATCGGGTTATTAATGGCGATTCCGATTGTAAAAACAAGCCAAAGAGCTCCAAACTGTAAAACTAGTAGGCAGCGACCGTAAGCCACGAAAAGCGATTCACCGTTAGGACCGCGACAGAATTTATTGTATTGAAATGAATTCCGGGTCCAGTTGCCGAATTCAACACGTGTAATATTCTCCAAGCATGCATAAAATCATCTGAAACTTGAATGACAGGAATTAAACGAAACTAGAGAAAATTAATAAATGTAGATATTTTCTTTTTAATACAAATTTCGTTACGCCCACCTGATTGCGTCGAATATACACACCGATAGAACCCTTTCGTTATTATTATATGAATACTGTAATTGTGTAATTATATCAATAAACATATAAACCCAGCATATAAAAGAGAAAAGGTAAAAGTTAATTCTGTCAAACGGTCCCTTTTAAACACAATATTTGAGCTAAAAACGGTGGCGAAAGAAACAACAGAAAAGGTACTCCCGAAAAAAGAGAAAAATAATGCAAAAACAGCTGAGAAGAAGGCAAAGGCTGAGAAACAACACTTATGTTAAAAAAGCAGTTGCGCCTGTTCTTAGGGTCTTACGAGCTCTTACCCGCCAATAGCCTTTATGTCGCAAAAAGTAACTATTCTATAATATAAACTACTATTTTTTATCGTCTAACTTCCGGAGATCGCTATTCGATACTGCGTAAAACATGAAAAACAATATCAAAGAAGTATGCCAACATAACATGAGTTATGTGTCAATACACTCGCTCGTATCAAATGCACTAAGCAGCTGGCTGCCTGCCGATATTGCAGCTGTGACTGCCGTAGACTCGCGGGCCTATCGTCATATTTACAAATGTGCTGCCGTAATGTAATGCAATCCGAGGCTACAGGCAGCCGTGGCGCCGATAGCACATGTGGTGCAAGTTTTAATATTGACGATTAATGCCAATGCAGCAAAGACGTTCTTGTATCCAGTTCCAGTCGTGTGTTTACTTATCTTGGGTGATTTCGATTGTTTCATGCAGTTTTATACAAAAATGGCGAAGAATAGTATAACTAATATTCTCACATTTATTCTAAAAGTCCACGGTTAGCTGAAAAGGCCAATATGAAAAAGCCTGGGTGGTCTGCACTGGTATTAAATTTCATCCTGTAAAATGAAGTTGAAACTCGCAACTTTTCCGTGGACATCTACAAGAAAAACAAATGGATTCGCGGATGTGCTGTATCAAATGCTCTGTTTTGTTTTCCATTGTTAAATACATTATCTTGTTTTTTTTACACTTATGCACATTTTGTATTGTGTTTGAATACTTTTTGTTCTGTGCATATGACGTTTCTTTTTGCTTTGAATTTTAAGATGCTTTTTTATTCTATACAAACAATCGCTGGACACGCTCCAAGAAGCGTCACGTACATTTGCTTAGGCCCGCTTATAAACTAAGGGTAAGCTCTTCTATATTATTTAGCTTCTGTACTGATTAACGTGGTAATTAATCCTCTATCTACCTGCGCTCTACTTTCTGTTGCATTGTTGCTGCATCGAATAGAAATCGCTTGCCGAGAGCACGACACCGAAAGAAACTATTAAGAGCTGTACCAAAAAAAGATTTAAGGAATAAAATAAAGTAGATTTCTGATCTGGCATATATACATAACCTTTACCTCATTATTCTTATAGCAAAAGAACTGTTCAATTAAAATAGTTATAAAGTAATTATACGGTTAGAAAACAACAGATCAAGGAATATAGGAAGTTTGAAAAAAAGGGCTGTATAAGGAGAATATTGAATGAGGAAAATAGAGTACGTTTAGGGTTTGGTATATATATAACATCTATTTAATAGTTGTGATTGCAACAGAACCAGCTACTGTTTAATTAAAACGGTTTTAAAATGAATTTTGTGATTAAAAAGCGGAAAGACTGGACAGATTGGAGAGGAAGCTGTTGAGTGCTGTACAAATAGAAACTTGAATAAGGAAAATAAATTAGTTTTAGGGTTTGGTATGCATATAACAGTTATTTAATCGTTTTGATTGTAACAAAACCGATTACTGTTTAATTAGAATGGTTTTAAAGGATGCGATTAAAAAAGAGGGGCCAAGAAAGACTGGAAAGTTTGGAAACGAAGCTGGTAGGAGGTATATGAGGAGATGATTGAACGAGGAAGATAAAGTAATGTTTGCGTTTTACTTATTCTCTAACAGTTACTTAATTTATTGTTCTGATTACTACGGAACTAATTATGTCTAACTAAAATGGTTTTAAAGAAATTCTACAATTAAAAAAGGGGATCAAGAAAGATTGGTAAGGTTAGAAAGGAAACTGTTGAGCTATATAAGAAAACAGAATCAACTGAGGACAATATAGTAGTTTTAGTTTGATTTATCTATATAAAAGTAACTTAATTGTTTTGATTACAACATAATTAATTAATGTTGGATTAAAACGATTTTGGAAGTAATTTTAGAATTAAAAAACAGATTAAGAAATGATGGAAAGGTTGTAGAGGAAGTTGTTAAGAGCTATATAAGAGACAAAGATTGAATGAGAAACTTGAAGTAGTTTTAGGGTTTAAAATATATATTGCAGTGATATTCACTTCTGCATTGCACATTGATGCAATAAAAAACAATTAAGTTACTAATAAAGTTCATTTTCCGAAGAATTTCCACAACACAAACAGATTTCCTTACCGCGAGATTTATGGAATTATTGTATATAGTAACATTTAGGGAATAAGTTTGTTTGAAAGTAAGATTTTAGAAAATTTTAGTTCTTTGTGAGCATTTAACTCTAATAATTTAGGGTAAATACATGCAAATTGCATTCCACATAACATTCAGTAGCGTTTCGAGGAATTTTTATGACTTCCGGAAGAATTTAATCTTATATTTGGCAATACCAAGCTATAATATGCTTGAAATCCCATTGTTGTCACACAAAGAGCCAGTAAAACGAATAGGAACACTTATGTTAATTCTAGAGAGCAAAAAATAACACGTTTGAACAACGTTTTGTGCGATATATATAATATACGTAATTACGAGTGGAAACGTGCATAAAATCTTGCCACATCGCCACAAAAGACACCCTCAGAGCACTCGAAACAACTGTGGGGCCATCACTGAACGCAGGAGCTGAAATCAAGGCTAGTCCGAGCTCCGCTGAAATCCGATCGTTGACAACTCAAGATTTTGGGCCACAACTGTCGAAGCTGATAGCCAAGGAGCAGACATTATGCCCTCAGTTGAGTGCCTACAAACACACAAAATTAAGTATGGCACGACTACTAGTACACATACAGGAGCTGCGGCAGGCTTGATCGGGCAGTGGAAATGCTGTAAGTATGGAGGGGCTTACTGAAGCTGCAGTTCAGAGACACGTTGAAAGGAGGTGTGCATGGACAAATTTAAGGCCTGGTTGCACTGGTAGAGTGGTAGAGCTTCGTGATATCAAGCAAAGAATGCAGGACGTTGTAGCACATATGATGTTGGCACAGATCTTCGTGGAAAAAATTGCCCCCTGAAGATAACGTTTACCCAGGTGCACTTTTCTGGAAGTATCTCTGAGATTGATGTGACGCACAGCCCTAGCCGTTATAAAAATGCTTTGACACGAGACGGTTACGGTCGGTTGTAAAATTTAATACCTTTATAGATCGAAATGCACTGAAAACCATAGTAAACTTAGTTTTACATTACATTTAAGAATTTTATGTAATTAATTAACGCATTTTTTCCAATTTCCGACTTTCCTTTGTTTATAAAAAAAACTTACGTGAAATTGAACCAATACATGGCTTTAGGATCAATTGTTTATACGAGGGTATAATTAAAACCCGCTCCGAAAGTTCCAGGATCTCGAATTTAATCCAACGCGAAATCTCTGCTGTTTAATATACAAGTTTGATGGCTGGTGTGGTCTGTTTTGAAATAATTTAAACAGTTTCATCCGGGAACTGGTCGTTTGGACGAGCTGCAAGAGCGGACATTTTGAACACATGCGGCGGCCGCGAAGGCATCCACCAGAGGAGTGCGGCTCCAGTTTAGTTCTCAAAATATTTCATTGTAATTGTTGAGCTCTACAAGCATAATAATTGGCAAGAATGGGAAGTAAAAGGTTAATTTAGAAAAACAAAGTTTTCTCGCTTTCGACGCTTATTTAATGTAAATAATAAGCTTCAATGAACTCACGAAATAAAATTGATGTTATGTGTAATATTTTCTTTTGAACCCTGAGTTGCTCACGCGTAAAATAGGAGTCTGATTAAAGTTGCTTGCTTGTGGTAACTTTGCTATGTGTGCCCATCAGTAAGTCGTGTATTTATGTTTAAAACCGGTACCGGCAATATACAGGGCGTTATTGAAATAAGTGCAAATATTGTAACTGGCTAAAACAAACAACTTTTCCACATCCAAAACTGATTTAAAATTTAAAATAGTTTTATTCTAAAAATGTATTCCCGTCTATGGAATAAATATTTTCATTTTTAGTGAATTTCTTTGATATGTAAACCAATAACAACTACATAGGTACTGATAAAACTTTTCGTTAACACCTGCTCACTAAAGTACCTTATTATACTCGAAAAAGGTAAGTTATTAACCATATGTTTTTTGTGCGGGAAAAGCTCTGGAGTTTTAGTGTAGTTATATCGTTCACCTTTAATTTACATTTGCCTGCTAAACGGCTCCTTAAATGTAGTGGGTATAAATGATTGAAAAAATATGTAATTGAAATAAAAACGATAAATAGAAAAGCTGTTCGGTTTGGTGAGCTCTATCGCTGGTTAAAATGATTGCATGGATTTCCATAACACCCTGTATATAGCAATTACTTAATCATTCTCATTGAAAAAAACTAATTACTGTTCGATTAAAACGGTTTTAAAGAAATTCTACAACTACAAAAGACATCAAGAAATATTGGAAAGGTTGAAAAAAATTTTAAGAGCTAAGGTGAAGAATATCAAATGAAGGCAATAAAGTAGTTTAAAGGTTTTACATATCTACAGTGATTTCCAAAAAGTTAGCAATAAATGGGAAACAGTCTTTTGGGAAAATCAAACCCTGGCGATCAGAGGTGGTTGAAAAAAGATTACAAAAAGGTCAATCAAAAATCGTTACGTGACTTCGTTATCTGTTTAAGTTAAGAGGATCCAAAAAAGACGTATAAGAGCTGTATAAGGAGAAGATCGAATAAGGAAAATAAAGTAGTTTTATGATTTTGTGTATCTATATAAGTTACTCGATCATCCCCTGATTGCAACAGAACTAATTCACCTTTAAATAGATTTTATGATTAAATAAGGCATAACAAGAAATATTGGGAAGGTTGGAAAGAAAGCTATCAATAGCTTATCGAAGAAGATCGAATGAGTAAAATAACATAGTTTTATGAATTAGTATATCTACGTAACGGTTTGTTCTGATTGCAATGGTAAATAAACATGGTTTTAAAGTAATTCTGTGATTAGAAAAGGCAGATTAAGAAAGGCTGTAAAGGTTGGAAATAAAGCTGTTAAGAGCTATATAAGGAGAAAAAGACGAATTAGGGAAATTAAGTAATTTTAGGGAGTGACTTATCTACATTGAGCAATCCCGTAATCGTTCTGATTATAACATATCTAATGAAGAAAAATTGGAAAGGTTGGAAAGCAAGCTGTTAAAAGTTGCATTAGAAGAAGATGTTGAAAATAAAGTAGTTTTAAGGTTTGACTTATCTATATAACAGTTACGTAATTTGATTACAACAGAGTTAGCTCTGATTTTTTTACACATCCCCATTTATTTAACTGAACAGATACATTCAGCAAATGGTGTATAATACGCATTAACATACAAGTTAAATCTAAAGAACTAAGTGGAGAAGGGGGATTCTTTGCGACCTTAGAGTACGGCTACGATTCGGTAAACGAAATAAAGATGTTAAATGTTTAGCGCCACCACTTTCTTACTAAACCAAATACAGGTAAACTCATCCAGAAAGTGGCAGAACATGGCTCGTCTTTCTACTTCTACCTTGGCAGTGTTTGGTCGGCAGACTCTTCTGCAGCTTTTTAAACTTTTTTCACAAAAGAAAATACATACCAATTTGAATGCATATCTCGTAAACAACAAATAAACAACATCGCTAAATAAAAATGAATTGTATTAACAATAATGTCAGTCAACAATGGTTTATAAAAAATAAACGCAACGCAATGGGTTAGTGTGGGTTAGGTTATATTGCGTAACGTTGTAAACTAGTTGAAAGTGGTAAATTTGACAACGAATGAAGGAAATGACTTGCAAACGGTAGCAACATTATATGATCAATGCGCTGACTCATAAACAATGATACGTGCTGGTAAACAAATAAACGTGGTTTCAATGCGATACATACTTCAATTGTCACAACGTTAAGTTAAGCAGGAACATAAAACCTGACGGCAATTAATTAATTTGACATATTGCCAACTACAATGGTTCAAACAATAAATGCTACGATGACGGCAACATTACGCAAAATTGTCCGACACTTTGACGGGACACTACGTGCACGGTAAACTATGCACTATAAATCTAGTACATAAAACGACCTTAATTAGCTGCATCCAACGTTCAGCAGAGCTGCAGATGGTAGCCTCCCAAACAAACTGTCCTAAGATGCTTAAAGAAGATACACAATAGCAACCGGAGG
This sequence comes from Agriotes lineatus, assembly GCA_940337035.1. Lineage (NCBI taxonomy): Eukaryota > Metazoa > Arthropoda > Insecta > Coleoptera > Elateridae > Agriotes > Agriotes lineatus. The sequence continues at coordinate 118,213 of CALNHX010002303.1, forward strand.
CTGTCGACGAAAGACGCTTGGGATCATTCTCAATCGAGGGTAAATTCGAAGTCCGTGGCGACATGGCAAGGTTTTGAAACTGTAAACGGAAAGTTCGTTATACACAATAAGCCTGGTACTGAGATTCTCACGAAAATCCGTCAAACGACGTGACTTCAAACTGCCCACTTCACGATAAGGCGGTATCGACAAACGCTTAACAACAGTCCCAAGACCGGCCCTCAACAATTAAAACGTGCAGTTCAAACAGAATGCAGGAAAAGTCACTTACGCGAAACCTCAATACTTGCGATCTCCGATCGACGGAACTTCAGATTTAAAAAGTCAGCACGCACACACACGAGACAAATGTAAGCCGCCGATGAAAGCACACAGTTAATTTTAACTTCTTCAAAAGGCGACATAGTTCTCGACTTTCTGAAGACGGTAGCAGCAATGAATGGCTCCGGCCTGAAATTCCAAGTCAGGCACTACTTAACTTCGTACTCTCTTCAACTCATGGGAGCATGCGAATGATGTCGAGTTATTCAACATTATTTTCCGCTTACGAAGGGGAAACACCGGTAAGCCAAACAATCGCCTCTCTGGCGTCGAGAACTCATTAAAAATATGATAAGGGCACATGGCGTCATCCAGACGGGGACCAAAGCTAAATTTAAAAAATATCGACGAACGTAAATAAGCTGATAGACGCTAATATTCGAAACTAACGGAAAAAGTTCTGAAACCTTGCTGAACTATCAATTTAGGCGTGGTAGGACTAAGAAAAGGATTAAAATCTAAGCTAAAAATGGGCGAAAAGGAGAAAATGGGGTGAAAAAACAGCAAATTTGCCTCACAACTGATCTCATCTGGAGGTCCCTCAAAAAAATTGAAAGCGTTCTAAAATTTCTATAACAAAGCTAACTAATGTTTATTTAAAATGGTTTTAAACTAATTTTACGATTAAAAAAGGGGATTAAAGAAGGTTGGAAAGGAGTATAAGAGCTACATAAAGTAGTTTAGAGATTTCCGTATCAATCTAACGCATGCATGCGACCCGCGGGCCGCGTGCGGCCCTTTGCAAGCACAAAAGACATTATGGCGAGTAATTTAGGTAATTCTGCAATAATTTTTATTAAATGACTTCAATTAGTTGTCGTGCGCGGCCCTCATGACAACACAAATGTACCAATATGGCCTCGAAGGACCCTCAGTTTGACATATTTGCTCTACCGGGCGATCAAAAAGTCTTTCAGTCCCGGACGGGTATAGTATAGTTCCTAATTTATGAGTGGAACTATACGTGACTTAAAAATCAAATGTTAAGTTTGACATTTGTAAATATAAACATAGCTCATAAACTAGCCTCTATCACAACCCCCCGGGACTGAAAAATTTTTTGCTCACCCTGTATATAACAGTTAACTGTTCTGAGTGTAACAGAACTAATTAATGTTGAATCAAAACGGTGTTAAAGTAATTTTAGGATCTTTTGACAAGTAACACAACATTTCTTACCCTATTTTTATATTACTTTACTTTTTTTATTCAAAGGGAGGTCGCGAAGCAGTTCTAAAGGGGTCGCGAGCTGGTGACCATAAAAAAATTAATTAAAAAAAAGACAGAAAAGAAAAACAACCAACAAAATGATTTAACCTTTTATTCGAAATTCGAAAATAAAAAAAAACACACACATACCTGAAGGCATCAATGAGAAGGGTGTACCTGTTTTTCTTTCAAAATTTTTCGAATCGTTGTTCTATATTTGAGAAGCAAATAATCAAATCTTTTAAAACTCGAGTCTATTTCTTTTCTTCGTTTTTATATCCACCATTAAAGAAAACGTTAGCTCACATAGGTGGGATGTGGCGAATGGCACTAGTAATTTCAGATCATCTTTTGCAAGCTCTGGGTATTGTACCTTTCGTTTTAACCAAAAAACGTCAATCTCCTGCGAATGAAATTCCATTTTAAGCATTCCATCAGCAGCAAGTTCTATAAGTTTTTCTTCCATCCTTGTGGTGAGATCTGCCAGTTCCACTGACATATCCAGATAAAGATTTAGCCGGTCTAGGACGTTTAGGCGCGATTCTTTAGGCGCGCATCTTTAGGCGCGCACTTTTAGGCGCGAGCGCTTTAGACGCGGACGCTATTAGGCGCCTGGACGTTTAGGAGCCGCTACTTTAGGCGCGGTGACATTAGGCGCCACATGAAAGAAATTCCATTATTCCTGATTTCAAAATTTTTTGTTGGTTAATTATTACAGTAATTAATGTTGAAGAAAAATTTAAACCTGCATAAACAATATGTATTTGGCGCTTTTACGAGCCTTCTTCAGTGTTAAAGTTTTACAAATTTACATATTTAATTTACATTGTATCGATTATGAAAAATGAGTTATTTACATTTTGTATATGGGTAGTTTAACGTGGTGGAATTATACACACCATATAATTTCACTACGTTAAACTATCCATATACAAAAAGTAAATAACTAATTGTTCATAATCGATAAAATGTAAATTCAATATGTAAATTTGTACTACTTTACACTGAACACTGAACACACTGAAGAAGGCTCATAAAAAGCTGAATATATATTGTTTTTGAAGGTTTGAATTTTTCTTCAACATTAATGACTGCAGTAATTAAGTAACAAAAAATTTTGAAATCAAGAATAATGTGAATTCCTTTCATGTGGCGCCTAACTGTACCCGCGCCTAAAGTTGCGGCGCATAAACGTCCAGGCGCCTAATAGCGTCCGCGTCTAAAAGCTTCGCGCCTAAAAGCTCGCGCCTAATAATGCGCGCCTAAAGGTGCGCGTCTAAACGTCCCTTTCAGAGATTTAGCATCCATATTTTCCCATTGCCAGCTTGAGATTCTTATGCTGGAAAGTAACGCAATAGTTGCTGGTTTAAATTTTGCAATCCCACAACCACGTTAGGAATGTTATCGCTAATGACCAATGACTGATCAGTTGAAATCTCTTCGACAATCTTCTGAACACAAGGAAATGATTCAATCATAAGTTTTTCTAGAGACGTTGACCAGAAACGAATTTTTTAATGAATCTATTAATCTTATGCTTAGCTGTTAGAATGTTTTCTTCTCCCCCTTGAAGACTCTTATTTAAAATATTTAGGTGGTCAAAGAAATCAGCAAGATATGCAGCTTTAGTCATTCCCGGAGCTTAAAACGCTCCAGTTTCAACCCCACACGTGACTAAATACTAGCTTTACTCACTTGTATCGAAAATTACTATTAGTAAATAATTAAATGGTAGATTATGTATTTATTTATTTTAAAATATTAATTTATATTATTTATAATTAAGGGGGGGAAACGTAAGACTACTTTACTGTTCTTCACTTAACGTTGAATGCAACAGCTGACCACTGAACGTCTCGAGCCGTCATTGGCTGTTTTGAGGTCAGGGGGTCGCGAGATTTTTTCTGCTTGTAGAGGGGTCGCGGTTCGAAAAAGTTTGAAAAACACTGAACTAGACATTACATTGTGTAAAGACCTATAGAAAGCGACTATATAGAGATATCACATTCCTTTAACCTAATACTGTATACGTTACATATGTGAAACAAATAATTCTAAAAAAAAAAAAAATGAGAGGGGCGTTTTTGTTCCATATTTTCAAAGTCCGCTGACATTATTATAGTTTCAAACGTCTCTTTCGGACATTTCGTGAATTCCTTCAATTTTTCCGCGTTGTTAATTAGTCGCGGCGGCTGCCCGGCAGTTTTATCGCCACATTATAGCGTTTAGGGGAAATTGCTAACATAATTAATACCTTAATTATAATTTTGTCGGGCAGGAGGCGGCGCGCGGGACTGTGACGCGCCGTGATTAGTGCCGGCGCGCACAAAAGCCCCTGGGCGGACGGTCACCGTCTGAGCGACGAGGAATGCGGCTCCGTACAAAGGTGTTGAATCAGTTAGTTTGGGAGAATATTTAGATAGTGTCACCTAACATATATTTCATATTATGTTTATTAGGCGGTTGCCGGCCTGCGTCTTTAGTACGTTTACATGTCGATCGTCCAGATGGTTAGATTAGTACCGCGTTCTGAAGTCGTTCTTTCTTCAACACTGTTTTATCAAAGCAACAAGAAGTATGATTTTTAGGAACGAGGATGTTTTAATTTGGACTAACAGAACGATCATAACAAATGTTGAAATGTTTGCTTTCTTCATCCCAACACTCTTAAACTCGTCTTCTCATCCTTCAAAAACATTTAAAATAATTTCGGTGGGTTGCTAATTTCTTTAAATTTTTTTTTAGTTTTAAGTTTCAACACGGTCTTCACATTGTGTTTTTTTAAATAGCTCATCAAAACAAGTTTGAGACAGTCGTATCCCAAGAGCAAGTAGCGAGGGTGTTGCAATATTCCTAAGTAATAATGATCGTGTTATCAAAATTTTGGTGTCTTTGAAGCCTTGTCAATTCGTTGTTTAACAGTTCCAAATGAAGCACGTACTTTCTTCTTTGGCCTACCAGACATTCTTTTCATCTAACCAGTTTTTCCGTTGAAAATTTTTCACAGAATTTTCATTAGAATGCCTCCATGGAATTAAAAAAAAATATGAAAAAACGTCAGCACTTAAAAAGTAACGAGAGAGTCCTGGACAGGTCCTACGTATATAAGGTGTCTTAATTAAAATAATAACTTCCAGACTGAGACAAATTAGGCCCATTAGTTATGCGAACAGATGCTGCGTCAATTCCGTTCGAAAAATTTTGTTTTACAAAACTACTAAAGGCACCTGATCACTGATTAATAACACATATTTCGGGGCTTCCTGATTTCTCTAGATGCAGGCAGTGGCAACTCGCTCTGAATAATGACGAATGCCACAATATGGCAAAAATCAGAACCAGAATAACCAGAAGCCGATTTGCAGCGCGTGATCTGGCCGGACGTTGAAATCTACGCAAATTTTTGTTTCGAGCGGAATTTTAATGAATCGGCGCATTAAGACATCGTTTTTATATTACCCTGGCACTGTTTTGCTGCTTTACATTACAGGAATCACTGCATTTACATGGTAAATCGGCAAAGCCTGATATGGGCAGCAAACGTGTTTAGTGTAAGGACTGTGGCATGTACGAGGGGTATGTGGATAGTTTTAGGATTTTTTTACTACTAAATTTCACCATGTTGCAGTGATAATTTTCAATGGAATCTTATTTAAGTTTTATACATTTTTGCTTCATCACAGAATTAGTTTTTTTGGTTGTTCTACAAACAAAATTTGGTCGAGTATTTTTTATTTTTACTTGTTTTCTAGTAGCATCTTTGTAAACATCTACAGACAGTTGTTACCGTCAACCTGACTGTAAAAGGGACAAGCAAAGACAACCGACTTCTCATCCGGTGCTGGTCGTGTATAAAACAAAAGACTCAAATATTTAGCTGTAAGAAAATTATGGGCGCCAAGTAGATGGTCACCCAGCACTTTGCTAATCCAAACGTACACTGCACACCGCGGCTAAAATTATTACTATTTAAATTTAGGGTAGCGGGTTGAATGTGACCCCAAATCCTCAAATGCAAGAAACTGTTACTTGACATTCATATTTATACTCAAACGGTCCTACTGACGCAAGATCTTGTTTCAGATAGGGCGCTATATAACGCGGAAGTCGCATGGTCAACTATGTGAAATTCATAAATAATACTTCAAGACGTCAGGCAAAGCGGGTTCATTACTGAAATATCTTGCAAGTACGGGATTGTCTTAGTTCGACTCAACCGAACTATTCGGTCATTAACATAACGTGAATCCAAATTTAAATGAGGCTTATGCAATGTGCAATGGCATGTGAGACACATCCAAGTTATGTGTATACATTTAAACTGTGCTACACGGTTGAATTTCTAATAGCTCAAATAATTTAAGAAGACAACCTAATGTTTGCCGAATAAGATATAATCTGGTATGTGCCAAAAACATTGAAAGTTCTAATACACATTCTGGGACATGTACACAAGGGAGTTCGAATTTGTAGGTCAAACTCAAGCCACCTATGTTGCGAGGTCGAACAATTATAAAACAGACCTTGGGCAGCTACATAGCAGCTCGTGAACGTGTAGAAAGCACTGTCGAAGACGTCATTAAATCCACAGGTTGCCTGCGCTAAGATCGTTGATATGCCGGTATCGTATGGGACTTATAATAACTTTTGGCAAAGCGAATTGGTCTCAAGCTCTGCAGGTTTGGAGCCTTCTAGCACACGAGTCCCAAGCACGGAGGTAGCAATACCTAAGACTACCATGCGTTCACAAAGGGGTCGAGTTTGGCCGTACGGGGAGAAAAAGGGAACTAAAATTAATTGCACATATTAGAACCAAGGCGTACGTCACAAAAGGGAATTTTACCCATACCTCTTTGATGTTCGGTTTCCAGCTTTGCCGAAATGTAACCATGTGCTTAACGCAAGTGAATCCAGAACGATGTCTGATTTGAGAAATTTCCATAAATTTACTTCAGCGGGACGTCATTCAAATATTCCAACCAAAACGGAATCAAAAGGAAGCTTTCTCAAAGAAGGATGCTAGAGAAAAACCCAGATCACTGGTACGTATCACAAACGTCGATCACTCAACAACCTTTCTGCATCAAGACATCAAGGGAAATGGACGAAAATTGGCCTGATAAGGCTCCAAAATTTTGGGAAAGGGAGAAAACGCTGAATATGCAACCAAACTAGCACGAGCATCAAGTGATGCCGAAACTGAAGCAAATTAATTAAGAATATATTTTCATATATCGAAACGACGAATTTTAATTGAAGATATATGTAGCCCAGTTTTTTTCCTTTTCTTCTATTTATAATAAATATCCTTATTTTTTGACGAATTTATTTCGACAATATTGTCTTATATTTTTTAACATAGATGTTGTTTCAAATATATCACGTACATATCATTATCATTGTAAACTTCTAAAGATATTTCTTTACTATAATATTGTTGTTAGTTGGTTTCTATGAGCAGTATTATATTACATCTACAAGTATATTGCTGCCCATCCTTCTTCACCCAGGCTTGGGGTCGGCAACAACACCGTTAAGTTACTCAGTCTAACCAGCGACATCTCAGAGACAGAAAAGACTGAGGAACCAATTAGATGTAATCTAGAGCTAGAGGGTAGAGTTATAGAACAAGTTGTAAAATCCAATTGGCACTGAAATTGGAAGGAATAATAATTTCACGAAGACGTTAAGATAGGCAAAGCATCGCGAATATCAGGATGCCTGAAAGATCTCGTATGAAGAAATAAATACATAATAAAATAAAGTTAGACTTGACATAAAACAACAGTAAGGCCAATACTAACCTTAGCGATCAGGGTAGACAGAATGCAGAACACATTAGTTAAAAGGGTTACACAGAACTATCCAGCTGAAGAAAAAGGGAAAAGGGATAGGCAAAAAACACGTATAGCCTACTTAAAGATAATAATAAGACGAAAGTCACAGACTTATTTGGAAGTTCTTCTTCTTTGCACTTCATTTAGAGATTCAAAATATTTTGATTGGAGGATTATCTAATTCAGTGTGTTTCCTTTTCTTCTACCAAAAGTAGATTTCGTCCCAGTACCTATATTGTTTTTTTTTGTAGACCTGGCGAATTTTAAAGTTATAACAGTTACTGTATTTCTGAACGTAGCTCTTTCTAATACATCATGTTCCATCTTCACTTTTCTTCATCTAAATATCCTTGTAAAATGCTACACAAGTTTCATTGTGGCTACATTCCTGTTAAACCTATTTCCACTTCTCTGTGCTTTTGTAACTTTTCAATTAACCATTTACAGGTTAAAAACATTTGAATTGAACATATATGTAATTCATGCTTCTTCTACCAAAAGTAAATTGTTCACTGTTCATGTGTGTTATTGACATTATCTTCTTGTCACGACCTAGTAAATTTGAAAATGATTTTTAATATTTTTCCTTGCCCTTTTACAGGGATCACAACCACCAAAGATGTTGGTATGGTGGCCGGAGAGAGTACGCTGTAACTAATGGGAGTATGAGGTTCGAACTCAGTATCTGCTGACTGCAAACGCAAACGTTTTACCAGCCGGTCACGCGATGTCTGCAACACTGTAACATATGTAGCTGTTTCAAATAAGACGTTTTTCTTTGCATTATTTATATCATTATCGTCGTCAACCTCCTCAGATATTCCATTTCTTTACTAAATATTTTCAAGTGTGCAGAGTTCTAAATATGTATCGTAATCTTTGTTCTTTCCACATTTAATGTATTTATTTAATGTAAAAACTTTAATCTATTGTAACGGTCCTAAGACATTTTCCCCATTTTTGCTTTTGCAATAGGCTACCTGTTAGGATTGCAGCCAAATAGTTTTTTTTCAAAATTTCTATGCAGGTAACTTCAAGGTAGAGCTTTGATTCCGGTTCCCAGTTTTCGAAGCTTTTGGAGTCTTCAGTTTACGCCCGATGTTGCAAGATGCATTTTCAGACCAATTGTGATGGATGTTCAACATTCACTAAGCGAATTTATTCGGAAAATCGTCAGTAATCGGCGGGTGAATATTTCATATAATGGTTTGGTGGATTGCTGCTAAAGATATTTTGGAAATAAAACCACTTATGGCTACACAAAATCTTAGATATGCCACTGTTATCATATACATTTAGGCCTCTTTCTGACTAGCCCTCAATATCCTGCACGTTATCTCCGACAATCTATGGCAAGTCTTTAAATGCTGATGGGGACATTTGTGTCCACCGTCTGTTGGATTGTACGTCCCAAGCTAAAAAAACCATATCACCTGGTAGCACGGATTCCTTGTGGCAGATTGCAACCTGCCTTTCGATACGCGTGGTCGGGATTGTAGGTTAGGAGTATTTTATTCAGTATTTCGTGTAATCAAGGTTACAGCCATCACCAGTGCCTAGTACAATTATTGTAGATTTGAAATTCGTTGTAATTTGTAACAATTCTCAATTGCTTACCAGTTTCTATTGCTTGTTGTATTATCCGGATTTATGTTCTATTTGTAAAATAATTTCACTGCATTCCATTCGGTAGAGCTTTTTTCAATGCGATAAACAGTACCCTATGTATAATAGTGTCTATTCGACGAGGCCTCGTCGTATCATAGTATCTACAGGTCACTTTAGTTATTCAATAGTTTTTGAATACTAAGTAATGCTTTTCCAATTAAGGAATTTTTTACTGCCCTGAATCGATTTCGAGCTCTCTTATTTAGTCAAGCCCTTTTGTTCTTTCAAGAAAACCCTCTCTCCTCTTCGTTTAAATGTAATTTATCTCCTGGTTACCTTCGACTGGTTTTTTTGGTTTATTTGGTTTTCAGGTTGTTTCTGGTGTTTCGATTCTTGTATGTCTTCTGGTACTCGAACTGTATAAATTTGTGTATTTAAATATCTATTCCCTTTTGTAATTTACTATTATGTTTTTAGTAGCGCAATACTATATGTTTCTTATATTTTTGTAATCTCTGTTATAAGGTGTTTTTACCTGTAGAGATAATAAAATAAAAATAAAAATTAAAATTTACATGTTATAAAAGTGAAGAGATCTTAATATTTTTTAAAGTATTTCGCCTATTCCCTTTTATAACATGTAAAATATCTAAACGTATATATTGTTATCAACAGTTTTTCACCGAATGGATTTTTAACTATACTTCTTCTTAAATTCAGTATGGTATTTCTATTCTCTATTACGTCTTTTCATACTGAAGTGGTTACGTAAGAAAACAATTTTTCAGGATTTCCCTATTTTCCTCGCTGCTTCTTTTCGTTGGACGCGTCAGTTTTTTTATCTATGGTCTTTATTTGCATTTTGTGTCTTAGGATACTACGATTTAATGCAACCATGCAGGTTTTAAATTTGGGTGCAGTTTTGAAATATTTAGATGTATCTATCTAATTCCAACTTAATTTATTTTCGCTAAGATGAATAATGCATGAAAATAGTGTAATAATTATTAGAATATGTAAGATCAATACCAACACACTTTTACAAGCAACTTCATTATGGAGTCGCTTGCGACAAAACTAATTATAAATTTAAATGCGTCAAGTTCGCTAGCAGTAAAATGCATGTCGGACCAAATTAATGCAGCCGATTAAAATTTTACACGCTTCAAGCCCACTCAAATAAGCACCATCGCACTTCAGCCACCAGCAGCGGCCCTAATCCAATAATCTAATATATAAATAAATGGCGTGCATATGTAGAACACAAAATTGAATGTTTTACCTAGCGCACATCTCAGTCTTCCGCATTTTGCATTAAAAACATCTTAGTATGCAAATGCCTTTCAACAGCACCTGGAAAAGTCCGGTTAGATGAAAAATCTACATAGAAATTAATGGCAGAACTTGTTACTAGGAGAAAAAATTGCCATTAGCATATGCCGATTTTAAATATTTATTAAAGTGGCGAAAATGTTCTAAGCGATGACTATTAAAGGAGTTATGGGCTTGGGAGCTACATGATGGCAAGATTAGCTTCTTGAAATTGTATAGAAAAATGGAAACTTACGGTTGGTATAGCTTCGTCTACCCCTGCTTGATAGATCAATCTTACTTATTTCTCTCATCAATTAATTCATTTGGAGAAATATCAACATTTATCATTTTTCTGTTGTTGAAGAACTATTAATACTAATTGTGAAATTCTAAACACATCTTGTCTACGTAGCCTCCTGCCAAATCGACCCACTGTAGAAGTCCACACTTTGAGCTTCTAACCACGAAGTCACCTAAATTTTCAAGCTGTATTGTATCTGAGATGTGTTGCACGTAGGTGAGCTTACAATTTCCTAAATAAAAAAAATCTGAGAGTGCGAGTTAAGCCGCTTTTGATGTCGGCACAACGCATTTGTGCAACGACGCATTGTGGTGCTGTAGGAGTACTCCTTTTTGCAGCCGTCGATGGCATTTGATCTTGAATTCGTTAGAATATTGCATCCGTTGATGGTAGCCCATAAGAAAAACGCCGAGAATTCCAAAAAACCGAGAGCATCACTTTGCCGGCCGACGGCTTCTTTCCGAACTTACTTGAAGACGGAGAGTTGGAATGCCGCCAGTGCATGATGGCTTGTTTGGTAGCAGGGTCATAATAATGCACCCAATTTTCGTTCATAGTTACGATTCCGTAAATAAAGTTGTCAGAGTCAGCGTCGGCACGAGCCAAAAGCTCAGGACAACTGTTTATATGATGCTGTTTGTCAATATTCGAGGCACCCATCAATGTGGAGCCTTATTCATACGCATGCAGTATTAAGTTCTGTCCCTTGCTCTGTCACGCTTAAATGCATTTGTCTATTAGCTATTTCTATTATGTGTTTTCAAGTTTTACCTATTTCAGTAAAATATACACCTTTCTTAGTCAAGAATGTAGCCAATGTTCGGTGTTCTATTTCCAGAGACTATCACAACACACTCTACTAAATCGACCATAAAATGTATAAAGTTTTATATGAATCAGGACGAAACTTTTCAAAGTGACTTACGACAAGATACGGAATGACAGGTGAGTTATAAGATATTGTTCTACAATGCACACAAGATAGAGGATGAAGTACAATTCGGTTGCTTTTTCGCGCCTCGCTACCGCTCGGCACGAAACTCGCATGCTCATACCAAAATGGCTCTCTTTACACACTAAATACATAAATATATATTGTTGTAATAACGTCATATGTTAAAATGTCGTAAGAATATGTTATAAGTTAAAACTGTTTCTGATAATAATGCAACTGATTAGTATTGTTGCTTATTACTACCTGGTACTTAATAGAGTTACCTGATTTAAATTTACCACATTTAAAAACGTTGCTGATCAACAATAGTGTCAATTCATAACTTCAATCTGTGTTATATTTTTTCTAGGAATGGTGTCCCTGGAAAATATTTAAGCAACACAACGTGTTAGAAAAGTCATTGTAACAGTGCGTGAGGTTTAGCCTCCACATGTTTCTTTAAATTTGAACAAGATATTTAAACAATTATTTGCTTTTGGTTTTTACCTTGCTAGGTTAGTGTATATAGCAAACCATATTAATACCTTAGTTACTGACTTATGAAAGATCATTATTTGCCAAAACAGGAATACGGTTCCCACTGTAGTGTTGTCGGGCTTACATCAATATTGCCTTTTGAACACAAATAGAAACATAAAAATACCAACTAAAGTTAAAGAAAATAGGATCAACTCCTATAAAACCTACGCGCAATAGAGCTCGATGTTCTTTCCTGTAAGTACACAACACATATACAAAACCTAATCAAAAATAGCGTTAATATAATTGTCTTTAAAAACCAAATAAAATAAATGTCTTAACATCGTCCTGGCTTAATGCTGACCCTAGTCGTTTTTCGTATTTTCAGTTAGACACAATTCGCGTACGTAAACACATTTCTTAAGCGCGATTCTCACATCGCCCGAGAGCTTTTTATCGCTTTTACATTTAAAACATTGTACCTGGAAGTAGGTCTCAAACCTGATCTGTACTCTTGAAAACGGCACGTATTTAGATGCGTTACCCGATCCTAAATGGTGTGATGCTTGGAATTCTCACAACTGCTCCGTGAAGCCCTAATTGCTGCTAACTGTTGACTCACACTCATTTGACGTCAAAGGGTACTTGAACTCTGTACATGCCCCTTTAGTGTAGCGTAAATTGACGTCACCTAACGTACGCTTTGATTGTACCTTTAAATACGGCACAAATGGTGTACTTACGTGTATACTAAGTACATTGCGTTTGCGTATTTACAAACGCTTATTCGCTGCACCTTTATTAGTATGTACAAATTATTGGCTGCAAGGCCATTTTAGACCGCTTTTAATTCACATTTGTAGGCACAACACGCTACACACAGCGACGAGCTAATAATCGGTACTAGAGGTGCTATAGAATACTACAGGGTCGGCTGAGCGCACATTTATAATTCTAGACGACTATATGCTTAAATCTACCACACACAAAATAGATATAAAAACAACTTGGCGTATATCTTTAAATTTTCATTAATTAATGCTGACAACTTGGAACAATATTACGAATCCTTACTGAGACAAGAATAAACTTCCTAAATAATACAATAAATGTGGAAGATGATTACGAAGCTACACCTATAACAATAGAATAAGTGTGAAGTGTGAAGAAATGTGTTAGAAGACTAAAGAGTGGTAAGTCACCTGGTACTGGAGATATCGACGAAGATTTGATTAAAATTATGATCCGAATCTTCACTTTTCAAAACAATCCATTCGGCTCGGAGTTGCACCTTGCTTTTCATTTTCCTTCAGTCAGTATATTCAATATCTACTATAATTTGTTTGATGCACTTTAACCTCGCCGTTCTCTTGGGTTCTCACTGTTTGTTTTCCCTTCTATTATTACTTTTGGTATAGTTTCTCTCCTAACCAAGTCTCTTATAAATTGATCTTTAATTTTTCTCGTTGTTTGTAGATTTGCTGGTTTCCCTTACTCTTATAGTACCTAATATTCTTCGTTGGTTATTTTTTTTGATTCAGCTTATTTTGATAGCCATTCTATAACACCACATTTCAGACGATTTAATTATTTTTGTCTGTTTTGCTAATTGTCACATTTCACATCCATAGAGAGCTACATTTCCTATCTTCTTGTTTTATTTAAATGTTATGATATTGATAACATTTTTGGGCTGAAACAGGCTCGTTTCACTTATTGTATTTGGCTGCTTATGGTTTTACAGCTTCGTCTGTATTGTACTTCCTAAGAATCTATGGAAATTCGTTAATATCACTTTCGGTTATGTATTTTGGAAGTAAAACCACTTGTTGGCTACCCAATATCGCAAGTACGTAACTCTTTTTGAGTAACCTCCGATATCCGCCACGTTATATCCAATAATTTATCGCAAGTCTTGAAATACTGAAGGAGCCGTGCATTCGTGTCCACCGACTGTTGGACTGCACCTTATAGGCTGAAAAAAAATCATAATTTGTAACCAAATAAACTTGTTTGGTGTATTTTCCGCATTTATGCTATATCTTTCTATTTATCAATAGTAAATGAGTTTCCTTGCCCGCATTTTATTCGGTGTTTGGAACAAAGAGTTTGTTTGGTGCTAGAAATAAGTACCATATCTATAATTCTGTTTCTTCGGTGAATCCTTGTCGTACAACGAAATCTGCAGATTATTTTATTAAATAGTTTTTGAATTATAGGTAATGCATTTTGAATTATGATTTTCACTACTCTGAATCGATTCCGAGCGCTCTTATTTAGTCAAATCATTTTATTTTTGCAATAAGACCGTGCATATTATTTATTTAATAACTCTTTTACGTTAGTTTTGGGTGACTTGGAGTTGGAGGTGACTTTCTGTTTCTATTGCATGGTGTTAATCTCCAAATTCTTCCGTCTCATTTTTCTTGTCAAACTATCCAAGTGTTTTGTATTATGTAGTTATGATGTAGTTTATCTTTACATGTTATAAAAGTAAAGATCTCTTACATTTTTTAGAAGTACTTCGCCTCTGTTTTGAAACATATAAAATACGCAAACGTATTTATTCTTATCACCATTTTTGCATATATGACATTTTAATGAAACATTTATTCAATCTGTTCTATTTCTTTCTAAATTCAGTATCATATTTTTTTTTGTGGTTTATTCCATATTCTCATAGTGAAGTGGATGTACGTACAAAGACTATTTTCGCTGACTTTTCTACTTCCTTATCTACTTTTCCTATCTTCTTGTAACGTTAGTAACGATTTTGTGTTGAAAAAGGTTCGTTTTACTTATGGTATTCGACTGTCTATTGTTTTTACAGCTTTATTTGTCCTGTTATGAATTTACCTTTCGCTTTCCTAGATGTTCTCTTAAATCTATTCGTAATTCCCGTGTCTCTGTAGAATCTCTTGTGAATCCTTGTATGTTCTCCGTTCTTCTATCAGATCAGTTATGTCTTTTGTAATCCATCACATTCTACTCTGATATTGCTTTGTTTCAATTATTTATTTGATTCCTATTTTTATTCCTTTACATTCCATTTCCAGAGTTTTTCGATGTTGTCAGTTGAATTTGATTTATTTGCAATTTCACTTTCCATCCAATTTATAGTGGTATACTTTTTTTCCTTATAGCTCTTATTTCCTATTTTCTTTTTTTTCCTATTTACTTTCGGTTAAGCTTTCGTTTCGTTATGACAAATTTGTAATCGCTTTCCATGTGTGGACCTGGATAACTTCTATAGTAATAGCACTACGAAATTGGAAAGGAGTCAGTTTCGTCGATGAACAAGCTCTGATAGCTCAAAATTCGTATCGTATGGAATTTAGGTTTAAACGTCAATCTAGAAAAGCCAAAATACCTTGTTGTGAATTTCACTGCAAAATTCCAAGTATGAAATAGGTAAGTGTCTAGCTACAAGAACAACAATAAATAATACATAGAGCGTGTAAGATAGTAGAAGCACTTAACTCAATTTGCTGGGATAAGAACAATAGTAAAAACAATAAAAACGTATGGATTAGACAATGTTTGAACCAGAATTCTGATCACTAAAGATAAAATAAGACGCAGAACTGCAACAGTGGATATGGGCACACCATAGGAAGGAGTGCCACTGTTAACAAAGATAGAAAAAGTAAGAATCGAAATATTCGAATGACTATAAGTAGAAGGGGGACAGTTTCCCCCCACTCCTTTTAATTGATTCGCGGATTAGCGGTTTAATTCGCGGATTTATTCGTGGATTTCGCGGTTTTAATTTTAATTCGCGGATTGATCTAATTAATTTCGCGGTTTGATCTAATTAATCACATATGAAGTTTGATATGTAATTTACATATGTGCTACTGATTAAATTACGCGGCGGCCATTTTTAATTTGCTTCCGGAATTACGCGACGAATGGATTAACGCGATTTCCATTGTCCAGGTAACAAAGTACAATGGTTTAAAACGAGTTAGTGCGGCTTCAGTCGGGTCTCTGGTTTTATAAAATTTTAAAATAAAAAGGTATGGAGTCATTGCGTGCGTCACACATCAGACAGGCTGGTTCTTGTAAATTCAGCGATGACGAATCACGACAAACAGTATTCAGCGATGACGAATCACGACAAATAGTAATAAAACGGCAGCTTAGGGTCAAGTCTTTCGATAAAATATATATCAAACCCAGTTTCGAAATTTGTACATGGCTTAATTTATATGAAATATTGTTTGAAATTGCAAATAGAAGGGTTTTAAACTAGATGTTTTCTTAATTATGCAGAGAGTGCTCGTTTATATAGGGGAGGCAGGTTGGCCGAATGGTTAAGGCGTCCGATTTAAGCTCTGATCTCGAGAGAGAATACGGGTTCGATTCCCGTACCTGCCATATATTTTTTTATATATTTATTATGAAAGTCTTGATTTTAAGTTAGTTTATTCACGACGGCTCTACCAGAACAAACGACTGAGCTCCTTTTCGACTAAAATGGACCAAGAGCGGAAGATGTTGATTGTATCCCCGGAATTTGTCCAACGTCTTAAGTCTAGCGAGAATACGGAGAAAAATATATTATCACAGCTTGATGACGAAATGCAAAAAGTTTTAAAGTCCAAATTAACAGATCACGATAAAGGGGGCAGTACAACCAAGTCTTACAAAGATTCCTTTATTTCACAAACCAGGCACGGCAGCCAATCAAAATACCTATTAAATCAACCAGTAACAGCCTATCAAATGCCGTTATTTTATCTACACTTCCCAAAACTTTTAAGAAAAAAGCTGAAGTTTTCCTACGCATTTTGAGTGCCTCAAACGATGTGAGCTGGGATCACAAGGGTACCGTTACTATAAAGGGTGAAATTTTACCGACGTCTAACATAGTCGATTTAGTTCACGACACTCTGAGGCCTCGAAAAACTAATAATCCACTCGGACACCTAGAGTATGCTGATTACATCAAAGGCCTTAACGTTGCTCAAGTGTTGCTAACTAAACCTAAACAGCAAAAGAAGCCAGCCCTGACTGATACTACAGGAAACACCGAAATGGAAACTGATAACTGCGAGCCGCATTTAGAATATAAATTAAAAACACCAGCTACTCATCAAAGTCCACATCAAAAAGGTTCAATCAGAAGAACGCCGATAAATACACGCCTCCAAAAATGGCCGTTAGAAAAATGCCTCTAAGGCAGATGTCATCAACATCGAAAACGAAGGGAATTCTAGATTGGGAGCATCTTAAACTTTAAAATGACACAATGAAATTCTGATTTTATTACTTGCAGCCTTTTTAATTTGAAATGTTGTACACCTCAAACTACAGTTTTGTAAATTGCTAGCGAATTTTAGAAAATAAGACATTCAGCTGTACATTTATTTTTATTTTATTAAGTATTATACGAAATAAGAACAATATATTTGTTTATTACAAAGTGTTTGTGTTTTTTTTTATTTCTACTCTGCTTTTGTTTTTCACGAATCTGCAATAATTACAAAATCTAAAGCTAAAATATTAGTATTTTAAGTTATTTTACAGTTACAAAGTGTAAAATTTCAAAAAAAATCAATCTACGATTTCATAATGCCGTGATATAATTTAAAAATTGTGATTTCTTTTAATTTTGTGCGATACATTTTATAAAAAGTGTAAAACATTTGCAAATTTTTCAACGAAATTGTGTGTTTTATTCAGGTTTATGTTAATTTGTAATCAACATACATATATTTTGTATAATTTCAAGTGATATGATGGCAGTTTTGTAAAATTTTAAGTGAAATGACGGGGCCAGAACATTTTTTCAACAAAATTACGTGTTTTTATTCAAATTTATGTTAATTTGTGGTCAACATATATATATTTTGTATAATTTCAAATGACATGTCAGTTTTTGTAAAAATTTATGTGAGATAATGTGTAATTGGGTGATTTTTATCAAATTTTCATCGTGTGTTGAATTAAAATGTCATTTTCTGTATTTATGTGACATGATGTCGATTTTTGTAAAAATTTATGTGAGATGTTGTGTAATTGTGTGATTTTTGTTCAATTTTGAGTTAATTTTCGTAATAAAAATGAACAATGAGCCTACGTAACTGAAATTTTGCTTATCGAGATGCTTGTGGTAGAAGATTTTTCAATGAAATTGCGTGTTTTGATGGTGTCAGAACATTTTTTTCAACGAATTGCGCGTTTTTATTAAAAAATTATGTTAATTTGTGGTCAACATACATATATTTCCATCAAAAGTATAAGAATTTTTGAATGTTGTTTATCGAAATGATTGTGGTAGTAGATTTTTTCAACGAAATTGCGATTTCTTTTAATTTTGAGCGATGCATTTTATAAAAAAGTGTAAAACATTTGCAAAATTATGCATAGTTTATGTAACATGATGTCAGTTTTTGTAAAAATTTATGTAAGATGATGTGTAATGCGTGATTTTTGTTCAATTTTCTTCATATGTTGAGTAAAAATGTCGTTTTTTTTGTATAATTTCAAGTGACATGATATCAGTTTTTGTAAAAATTTATGTGAGATGATGTGGACCAGAACATTTTTCAGCGAAATTGTGTGTTTTTATTCAAATCTTACTAAAACTGCAAGTTAGAGCAAATTTATGTTAATTTGTTGTCAACATGCATATATTTTTATCAAAAGTATAAGAATTTCTGTAATAAAATGCACAGCGCGTCTAGAAATGTTTGTGATAGAAGATTTTTCAATGAAAATGGAATAAAAATATTGTTTTTGTCGTTTTTGGTTAGAACTTTTTCAGCGAAATTGTGTGTTTTTATTCAAATCTTACTAAAATTGCAACAAGTTAGAGAAAAAAGTGTAAAACATTTGCATTATGCTTAGAAATAACTCTAAAAACTGCTTTTACATCATTTTCGTTTTACAAAACGATTTATAAAAGGAATTGTGATCATTTATTAAGTGAAATAATGTGAGATGGTGTATTTTTTATCGCTTATTGGATAAAAATGTCGTTTTTTGTGTAATTTCAAGTGACATGATGTCAGTTTTTGTAAAATTTTAAGTGACGGTGTCAGAACATTTTTTCAACGAAATTGAGCGTTCTTATTCAAAATTATGTTAATTTGTGGTCAATTGCGTTTTTATTTTCGTCCGTTTGCATTTATACTGGAATTTTCAAAACTAAAATACAGTTTTGATCGATATAATGACACAATTTCAGACGCTTACTTATAAAATAAAAACCAAACATGTCAATCTCGGTGTTACAAATTAAAAAGACCGTCGTGCCGTCAAACCTGTACCGATTTGTTGGAAAACAAGATGCAGTTTTTATACTTTTATGAAATTTGGTAGTACGAAATAGAAGAAATTATAACGATACGTTCAACTTGTGGATTCCGACAGTTGCCCCTTACAACAAATATGAATACCGACGACGGATTTTTATTTAAGTTTGTTGCGTAATAGTTCCATGAGTTATTATCGGCCGCTTTTTAAAACTGGAGAAGCATTACGTCATACAAAATTTGTAAGATATACCTATGGGGTTGAATCTTGTTTGAAATTCATTAATTAAACAGGGCACCGAAAACCCGCACGCAAGTGTAGATTGAACACGACCTGTTGGGATAAAATATAAAAATAAAAGTTTAAATTGATATTATAACGAAATTTGAGCATAATTTAAAACAGCACATAGCCCATTAGGTCATCGAGAAAAGTTTGCTTGAATTTTATAAAGGGTCCAGCAGTTGTATGCCAAATCCCTTGCCCGCGATTGTAGGCGATACGACAGGCAACGACATGTTTGGCCAATTGATAAAAATACCATAATTAATTCCAGCAAAAACTACTTACGGAATCAGTTTTTTAAAATTCGTTTCAACCTTTTAAGTCCATAGACGATGTAATCCCCTTTTTATAATTAAAATTTTTGAAAAAATAGTTTGTTTTAAATCTGGCAGCATGACGTCAGAGCAGAGAAAGTAGCTTTCCGTTATACACATAAAATTTGCAACGGCTCGGTAGCTCTGTGGATACGTTGACTAGCCAAACAACTAGGGTTCAAATCCCCGGTAGGCCTGAGATTTTTTTAAATATAAACAGCCATTATGCGATGCAAGAGAGAAGAGCACAAGAGAGGGAGATTTAGCAGTTTGAAAATTCAAATATTTCCGCGAAAATTACGACTACAACGAAAAGTGCGCACGCAGAAAACCAAGATGGCCGACACCCGGGAAGTTTAAATTCAAAAATTGGAACTTAGAAAAAAAATCTGAAAAGTTTCCTATAGTAGGTAGGGACAATGGAAATCGCGTTAATCCATTCGTCGCGTAATTCCGGAAGCAAATTAAAAATGGCCGCAGCGTGATTTAATCAGTAGCACATATGTAAATTACATATCAAACTTCATATGTGATTAATTAGATCAAACCGCGAAATTAATTAGATCAATCCGCGAATTAAAATTAAAACCGCGAAATCCGCGAATAAATCCGCGAATTAAACCGCTAATCCGCGAATCAATTAAAAGGAGTGGGGGGAAACTGTCCCCCTTCTACTACTATACAAAGAAAAAATAGAGGACTAAGTAAACACAATGATGGAATGGAAGATAGAAAATTAGTAAAAAAGGCAAATAACGATAGACCAATAAAGGAAAGAACACAGGGTAGACCTTCGAAATAATGGAAGAATGTTTGGCATCTTCATCTGAAGAAGCATAATTGGAAATAGCTGAATGTATCTATCTATATAGCTTCTGCTACATGTCAATGAAGAAGAAGAAGTGGCTTTTACATAACTATATCGCAAATGTAATATGTACGATGGCTCAGATGTCTGTTGATTGATAAATCATTAAATAGGGGAATGCGACAGGTGATGAGAGACCGATAAATGAACAAAGACATGGATTGGGAAGACATTTTTTATTACTCTTACTTGTTCGGTTTACGATTACACCATAGTCATTAACCGAAATATTTGTGGAAACTATATTTATGATATCCCTTTAAAATTACCATTTCCTATCTCTTTTAACTAGTAAATTCAAATAAAAAAATTGTGTCCATTGCTTCCTGCAGCAATTGCCGGATGTTAGAAAGCTATTAATATCGTATCAGTAACCACCTGATTGATTCAGCTCGTCATACAAAGAAGTCTAGGGAGATTAAGACGAGACTTTAATCCGTTTATCAGGCACCGATACCACATCTTTCCGGCGGCTTCCCCGACAGGAAGCCGATTTTCCCAGTTCATCGGCCACGCATTTGTAAACAAACGCCCCTCGGGCAGGCGAGAACAAAAATGTCGCCCCGCAGGAACAAACGGCATTAACTAACGCAAGCGGCGGAGCCGAAATGGGCAACGAACAAATTCCAATAAATTCGGATTAAGGTGGTAATCCACGGTAGCCGTGTCGGTAACACAGGCGCTGCGTTATCGGACGGGCTCGCCGAACCTCTCTGAAGGTTACGGCTATGATTTATGGGCCCCATTGTTGGGCTGGCTACACTTGTGTATTTTTTAGTGTCACACTGCCTTCGCTCCGCGACTACCGGAGCTGAACAACTTTGTTTACATGGCCAGCGCCGAGCGACGCCCTGTATAAGTAGTGGCGGCTGGTAAACAACTCTTTTGTGGAAACAATGGGGTGTGTTGGACCTCTAAGCGAACTAAAGCTCACTATCCTCCCAGAGAAATATACCTAGATGACATAGTTATACGATGTAATAGGAGCGGGTTGTAATGTCAACAAATGTGATTTCACCATCAATTACTTTAGAAGGGGAAACAAAATGACCTATAAAATACGCATGGCCATCAGCATTTAATTGCTTCCAATACTTCAATGCAGATTTCTCTATTGCCATGTGTCTATTGTCTCTTGATGCAAGTTCTGATGTGTTTAAGACTGTTTCTAATCTCTTCTTCGAAATAACCATTGCATCACCATAGTTCGTTGTTGAATATTCTGTTTTATTGATATTTGTTTAATTTAATTTAATTTTTGCCCTATCTAAACTTGTAAATATACACATATAAATCTATAGTCATAAAATATGTAAAATATAATTGAAGCAAAATTATAATGGTCATCTTCTTCGCCTTATGCAATGACAACTTGGTCCTTCGCAAAGCTTATGATGTAAATGAGATACGTTCATTTTTGACAACCACTTCTTCGCTTGTTCCTCTATGACTCCTGCACCTGTCTTGACAATACTTTAAACGGTGATGGCGTAATATTGGGCGGATTTGCAACGAAAACATTTTGTTCTTTCCAACATAGAGTGCAACGCCGCTCTTTTCCCTACTACTTTTGCCTTATATATGTTCTTTGCATCTATAAATGTCAGATAAACCTCACTGTTTTGCCAGTTTCTCCTATGTCATTTGGTGTCAATATCTAGAGTTTGGTATTTATTATAAGAATGTCCAGTAAATGTAATAATTTTAAATTTTAAATTGTTATAAAATAGCGTAGGCCTTGAAAATAATTGATAGTATCATGTTTTTAGAATAGCTTTATCTTTGTTTAAAAACAAATTAAAATCAGAGCAGGCTTGGCATTTAATGGAACAAAAAACATAAACTTTAAACAAAACAATTGGGATGGCTTCTTCCAGAGGTTTAGTGTTTTGCCAATCTCCTCCAAAAATAAGTTATTTCTATGTGATATTAAATACCCAAGTTAATGAAAAGTAGTGTTTTATTGAAAGGTTGTGTCCTGGGCTATTTGTGGAAGTTTTCCCTTGAATCGGGCTTCCGCACAGGTAAATACGAGGTGTCGATTTAGTCCAGTAGAAGCCATGGTATTTGTATGTTATTCTACGAAGGTCCAGCCAGTTTTATAAGTTTGTGTACAAGTGTATAAGCAAGCACCGTACGTGTGGTGCAGCGGAGCCCTACATTAAGGCCCCCAGCTTCGGTGACAGCGATTCGTAAGGTCTTCAAGAGTGGCAGCTGATCATCAGGTGGGTTTGAGCGCAGATTTGTCCCTTTAACTGCAGGCCGGCAACTACGGCTTGTCCAGAGCATCGTGGGAGGTCCAGCTCGGGACAGGTAGCCCTATATTCATGTGTGCACCGATTGACGTCCCTTTGAGCGTCACCTCCGGTTGGCGGCGTCAGTAGTGTTTTGTTTTATGGCGCGGAATACTTACGTTCGATTATTATTGCATAGCAACAACGTTAATTGCGTGAACATCAACGATTTAATTAAAATTCGGAGCTGTTTATGTATTTTCTAGGTTAGGCAACCATTTTGACTAATTTTGTACGTTTGGATCAGTTAGAAATATCACACCTGTTAATTCCCATCACTTAAATAGCGGCATACAGAGTGCTTACAATTAAATGTTTAATCAGACTTTGAATAACTAATAGCAGCAAATTAGTAGTAATTAATTTTGGATGTAGCGACATAACCCTGAGATAGAGTCATAGCGGTGTCATAGCGGAAATTAATTAGAGCCGATTTATAATTTGAAGTAGTTTAATTGTATAAAGCCATTAAGAGTATCACAATATACATATGATTTACAAATGAGCTCCCTTCAGCTATAGATCCTACTTTCTCATTCAATTTCATCCTTTTTGCAAATTTTCCGTCACACACTCCTTGTGTCTAGAAATGCTAGATGAATCTCTCTGTTTCGCCGTCTACTGCACTGTAATTTTGTGTAAGATGTAGACTTGATTTATAAATGACCCTTTCGATGTTGTAGATTCTGCTTTATCATCTTCATTCTCCCCTTTTTGTTACTTTTCCGTTACCGACATTCTTTGTTTCCAAATGCCGAATAAACCTATCTCTTTTTATGCATATAAAAGCCAGGTGGACTTCTCCGATTAACATTTTTCTCTTTTCATTTGGTGTAATGTATAGATTTAATTTATAAGGGACCCTCCTTTTGCTAAAGATCATGTTTTATCATCTCCAATTGCGCCTCTTTGCTACTGCTTTGCCATCACACACGGTCTCTATGTCTATGAAAGCCAGATGGACCTCTCTGTTTCGTTATTTTCTCCTCTGTTATTAGGTGTAAAACATAAATTTGACTTAAAATTACATTCTTAATATTACAGATCCTGCTTTATCATCTCCAATTTTGCTCTGTTGCTATTTTTTCATTATACATCTTCTTTATGTCTCTAATGGCCAGATAGACCGCTTTTTTCGTCATTTATCGTCTATCATTTGATTGTAATATCTTGATTTAATTTGAAAATTATCTTTCTGATGATACAGATCTTGCTATATTTCTGATTTTGCAGTGTTTGCAACTTTCTATCTACACATTCTACACGTCACTAAAATATGTGGACCTGTTTCGTCATTTTCGCCTCTGTCATTGGTTGTAGTATATAGATGTGATTTAAGAGTGACGTTAATACTATAGATCCTTCTTTATCATCTTTAATTTCACCTCTTTTGTTACTGTTCCGTCATGAACATTCTTTCTATCTGTTTCGCCATTTGCCGCCTCTGTTACTTTGTGTAATACACAAATTTGATTTACAAATGAGCTTCGTGCTGCTATATCATCTTCAATTTAGCCCTTTTTGCTAATTTTTCGTCACGCACATTCGTTCTATCTGTATTACTTGGTGTAATACACAGATTTGATTTACAAATGACCTTCTCAATGCGATAGATCCTATGTTATCATCTGCAATTGAACCCTTTTGCTATTTTTCCGTCACGTATATCCTTTAAGCGAATGAAAAGCCAGATAGGGCGCTCTGTTTCAACATTTTTTCTTCTGTTGTTTGGAGTATACCTAGAAATTTTATTTATACAAATGATCCTGCTTTATCATCCCCAGTTTAGCCCCTTTTGCTACTTTCTCCACAGACATTTCTTTATGTCTATTCCTGTGTCATTTATGCACTTCAATATTGCTTACTCATCCAAGTGCGCCTCTTTTGCTACTACTTTTCGGTATTACAGTTTCCTTATATCTATAAAATCCAGATAGACCTCTCTGATTTACTATTTGCTTTTGTAGGTATCATTTTTCGTAATATTTAGACTTGATTTATGAGTTACTATCCTGATGCTATAGATCTTTTTCTATCATATCTAATTTCGCCCTTTTTGCTACTTGCTCGTCACACATTATTTTTATGTCTTTAAAAATCAGATGGATTTCCTGTATAGCTATTTTCGGTTTATATGGTGTAAAATATAGATTTGCGATGCAAATTACCTATTTATAGATATTACTCTGTCATCTCCAATTTTGCCGTTTCTGCTATTTCTTTGTCGTATATTTTTCCAATAAAAGCCAGATGGACCTCGCTGCCTCACCCTTTTCTCCTCTGATATTTGGTATTGTATACAGAGTTGATCTAGACATTTTTTCTTAATACTACATATTTTTTATCATCTCTAATTTTTCCTTTTAGCTACTTTCTCGGTACTCATTTTCTTTATGTCTATAAAAACCAGATGTTATTTTCTCTTGCGCCATTTGGTTTAAATCATTGATCTGATTTACCTTTCTGATCATGTAGATACTGCGCTTTATCATATCTAATTATGCCCCTTTTGCTAGTGTTTTATCACACACTTTTTTATGTCTCCAAAAGACAGACGAACGTCTCTGTTTCGCCATTTTTTCCTGCTATTTGTTTTTTTGTTTTAAATTAGCTCCTGCTATAGTATCCCAATTTCGCTCTTTTTGTTTCTTTTGGGTCGCACATTTTTTTATGTATGTAAAAACCAGACAAACCTCTTGTTTTGGCATTTTTAATGCTATGAATTTTGGAGTCATGCCTATAAAAAGCAGATGGACTTCTCTGCTTTGCCATTTTCTCCTTTGTCATTTGGTATAAAATATAGATTTGTGTTAGAAATGACCCTGCTGATGCTGTAGATCCTGCTTTAACTATCATCTCCAATTTCGCTCTTTTTGCTATTACTATTCCGTCACATAGGTACTTCTCTTATATCTAGTCAGATTCGCCTCTCTGTTTTGCCATTTGCTTCTCTGTCATGCTTGAATTGATTTACAAGTGACCTTCCTGGTGCTACAGATCCTCCTTTATTCATTTTTAATTTTGTCCTTTTCCCTAATTTTCCATTAAATATTTTATTTATGTTTATAAAAGACAGATGGACTTCTCTGTTTCGTCATTTAACTTCTCTTATTTGATGTAATACATAATTTGCAAATTATCTTTCTGATTCTGTAGATCTTGCTTTGTTATTTTTAATTTTGCTATGTTGGCTACTTTTTCGTTGTACACTTCTATATGTATATTACTGAAAGCTATGTGGACTTCTCCGTTTCGCCATTTTCTCCTATATGTCATTTTTGGTGTAATATATATAGGTTTGATTTAGAAACTACATTTTTGATACTATAGATCTTACTTTATCATCTTCAATTTCGCCCTTTTTTTTACTTTTGCGACACATACTTTCTTTATATGTCTAAAAGCCAGATAGATCTGTTCCCTTCGTCATTTTAGCTTCTGTTATTTGATGTAATATATAGAATTGACTTACAAATGACCTTTCTAATGTTATAGACCCCGACTTATTATCTCTAATTTTGCAGTTTTTTCTAATCTTCCGTCACAAGTCAGACGAACCTCTTTATTTTGCCATATTTCCCTCTGTCGTTTGGTATAATATATAGGTTTGATTTACAAATTACCCGATGCTGTATATCTTATTTTATCATCTCCAATTTCGCTTTTTGTTACTTTTCTGTAATTTCTTTTAAAAATATATGTGATAAGGGCTTCTGTTCGTTCTTTCGGTAACTCGTCATTTCAACACTAGGTTGAGGAGATAGCAATGCTTCTACATCAGGTTTTCATGTCATATAAAATCAATCATCAGATGCTGCTGCATAAGGTTCATCTTCTGACGAATAGTTACTCAACTTGCTTACATCTTCCAGCCGCCTATGAATAAGCCAATGTTACCAGCACAATTATACGATTGGTACACACGGTTGGAATAAGGTCAACCTGATTGTACATATAAATAGTTCTTCAGGAAATAGTTTTTGTAAGACGAGGAAATCAGATGAAGCCCATGTTCTATAATTTCAAACACTAGATTAAGGAGATAGCAGATCAAATTGCTTCTTCGTCAGATTTGGATGACGGATAAAATTAGCCTATTGACTAGATGCTGCAAAGAGTTTGTCTTCTAATGAAAAGTTACTCAAATTGCCTGCGACATCTTTCAGATCACCATGGAGAAGCCAACATTTTTTTCAACATGATTGGGGAACTGCTAGGACAAATGTTAATAATTTTGGAAATTAGGTAACATGGTACATTTTCTTCCCTGTTCTACGGCTAGTAATAGTGTTCTTGGCCATTTAATGTCCACATATTTTGTATCAGTGCAGTGCTGCTGCCCTTTTTACGATTTGTTGAGAAAGATATTTTAATTCCAAAGCAGGGCAGTCGTGTACAGTTACAGAAAACGCTAATACGTTGTTTCTCCTATATGCAGTTGTTGTTTACAACATACTTCTTTATTGTTAACTCTTTGAATTTATTATTTACTAACAGTTTACAACATTTAAAAAATCAATTATGCGATACAACATCTTCTTCCCAACGGCAAAACTGTGCCTTTGAAAGGAGGGGGTGACATTTATTTCTAATTACATCAGTGATGGTTATATTTGCTAAGCATTTAGTTTTTCAAAACTTATAAAAAACGACAAAGTTTGATGGTGCCAATTCTAGCGAATAAGGGACGTACTCAATTAGTTACAACACCAATTTAACATAATTGCTAGTACTATCTCAGCAGCTTCGACTGATTTGTTCCGAAGTGTGTTCGTTCAGAAAAATATTATAATTTGCTGGCTTGCTCAGCTGGGACGGATTCAAGATTTATGAATCTGCCGCGATAAACGTTGGCTTGATTTAACAAGCCACCAATGCGTGCATGAGCTGTAATTGGAGCGACAACACGCGCAACTTTCAGTTTTCGATTTTATGGTCTGTGGATTGAGTTTACCTGCAAATTATGCTGAAGAAAAGATTTATGGGAGTTCGCTTTCAAGAGCTGCGAATGGTTTGCTGCGTTTTTCACGGTTACAAAGCTGTTGGTATGGCGTTTAGTTTGTGGGAAAGGATTTGAGTCATAAACGTCCGAAAGGGACACAAATTAGAAATTCGTGCCTTTTTATACGACTTGTCGTGTGGGAGATGTTTTACTGATCTGTTATTTAACACATTGTCACCGTGAGCCTGGAATTTAAATAAATTATGGCGACCTTGATATTTGTAGCTACCGTTTAACCCAGAACATTGTTCGAGCGATTTTATAGATTGGGAAACTTCCAATATTTAACATTTCAAACGCTTTTGAAATGAGTGATTAATTTTGTGTTTGCGACTACTTTAAAATGTTTTTATTGGCCGTCTAAGTCTACTTTTTAATTCTGCCATTCAAATTTGCCTTTTATCATTGCATGAAAAACGAGTTTCTGTAATGAACTTTTGTGTGGGTTTTTAATTTTTTTAATTGTTGCCTGTCAGAAACTATTTCAACCAGATTTTTGTACTTTTTCTTACTTCTGACTAGCATTTTAGTACTATGGTGCAGCTTATAATACTGGGAAAATAGTAATAATAATCGTCTATACATCTAATTAAGCTACAATATTTAAAATCACTGTGTAGTTACCGGGAATCGAACCCATTCTGTCCGCCTGAGAGTCAAGCATCTTGTTCACTTGAGTATCCGCTTTCTCTAATTTATTACTAATAAGTACATATTGCGGAAGATGTTAAATCAAAGCAATTAATTGGCGCAGGTGGTAGGATTGGTGGCGATGCGATTATCCTTCTAGGAAACGATTAATGCTAACCGAGTATACGAATATTTTCGAAATTGTTATTTTATTCCTACCTTTGAAGGAAATAAAATGCAGCATGGCTTCACATATTTTCACCTAAATTTGGAAGTAAAATATATTTACTTGAAGTATTTAACTGAAGGCCATCGGTTGGATTTGTAACAGCTGTAATAAAGCATGTTTTCCACTAACATAATTTTATAAAAAGTGAACATTTTCCAAGAAAAATGATCAATGTAATTGAATAATGGTTTTGTACACTACGAGATCGAAAGAAACGAATTAGACCAGGCAGTGGTAGTGATCCAGATTAGGTATATTTATTATTGCTGTGTTGCAAATATAATCACAATACATGAACAATAGCCTGGGGGGGAGGGCACTAGAGCTAGGATGCCGTTTTATTAGATCGCGCGTATTTTAAGTAAAAATATGTTGTTAATTTATGTTCATAAAATATGTTTGCATTGTTACTTAACTCATCTGTCGATGTTTTATTGCAACTAGGTTAGAGTTTTTCTTTAAATTTATTTTCTGTTTTACATTATTTTTTGTATTTTATATACTATTAGTGTATTACGTATAATTTGAAGCTGTTACCGCTACGTAAAGACTAAGACATACTTCAAGAATAACGTATATCTACCAATTTGATTCCCTGTTATTATCCAATGTATCGACTGATAAAGTTTTTAGTTGGTGCAATCGGTAGGAATTGTGAAGATTGGGACAAAGTCTATTGTCTCACAATACAATATAGAAATGAGCATTTAGTCCTGGATAGAGCAGTATTCGTAAAGTAATTTTTTATAGTTCTCAAATTGCTTTGTCGGTGCCTTATTGAAGTACTGTGTCAATTGCTATTAGCACTTTCCTATTTGCCTGTTTACATTGTTTTTTATATTTCATACACTCTCATGTATTATTTATAATTTTAAATAGTTTCTGCAACCGCTAAGACTACGCTATATTCTAGCTATTGTATATCTAGAGTAACTTGAATTTCTGGTGTTCGAAATATTAGTGTTAAATATAATCGTTATGCCAAACAGAAACTTATAACATATTAGCTTTTGAACCCACCACATATGTGGCTTTACTCTAATTAAAATAGTTCTATTTATAACTGAATTGTAAATAAAAAGATTATAGGAAAAAATATGTAATATAGAAAATGTGTTAAAAATTATGTACAAAATAGGTAAACATATTTTAATACTGCTACGAATACTGAAACAGCAAAAGAAAACACATAGCAATGCGAATTACTTTGTTGCAACGGGAAAAAAATGCCGTCGGTGGGATTCAAACCCGGGGAATCCGATTGTTAGTTGGACGGTGTAACCACTCGTCTACAAAGACGTACACGTCATGCTTGTTTGTCGCTGCTGTATAAAAGACACGCGACAAGACAAGCGACAGCGGACAAAGTGCTCCCGATCGTTGCCGATGAAAAGGCCACGCAAAGATGCACGCAGAAGCGCAGGCACAACACACATTTATATATAGGGATGTAATTAACGCATTCGGTAGGATTTTAAATTTTGTACTTAGGCCTGTTTTCTAACAATAGCATTTTTTAGACGGCCAATTTAAATTAAAATTTTTGTCACATACACTATTTCAAGTAAATTGCTATTATTACTTTATGAATTATAAAAGGTGTTTGCATCGTTGATAAATTGATCTATGGATGGGTTATTTTAATATCGTTTCGATTATCGTTAGCAGTTTCTCTCTAAAGTTATTTTATTTTTTTTAGTATTCTTATTTCATACATTCTAATCATTCTAATTTGAAACCGTTGCTGCAATACAAAAAATATTTCTCTAGCAATTTGAGTCTCTTGTATAGTAGATATTGATGTTAAGTGTCGTTACTATGTCAAACAGAGACTTATAAAACAGTTAATTGGCGCAGACGGTAGGATTTTAGAGGATATAGTAGCCTATTTTTCAACAGCATCTTATTAAAAAAAGAAAATATTTCAAAAAAAATTTACTCGCTATGGGAGAGACGAAGAAGTTAAAAATAAATACATTTTAGACATACAATGTCAAGTAAGGCGCTGGTGCTCATAAAATATATTAGCAGCGTTATGAACTTCCTTGGTCAATGCTGTATTGCAATCCTGTTTCAGTTACCCTTCGCATTTTTTCTGCTTTACATTGTTGCAACGTAAAAACTGAGATAAATGTATTGCACCTATTGTATGTCTAGTAATTTGAGCTTCTTGTATTGTGAATATTGATATTAACTATCATTGTTATGATAAACAGGTGCTAATGAATATTTTATTGGCTCAGTCGATAGGATTGTAAGGGTTGTAAGAAAACCTGTTGTCTGATAATAAAATTTTATAAAAATTGAAAAGATTCCGAGAAAGCCACAGTCGTGCATGGAGAAGACGACCAATTTAAGTGTAAAAGTTGTTATGTTAAGTTGTTATGTAAAAATGCTATTGTAACAAACATTGTTATACCAATAAGAAGTTTATAAAATATTTAATTGCTGCAGTCGGTAGGATTCCAAGAGTTGCTCTCTTTCTTTTTGTGTTCTACGTGTATTGTTTGATTCGTATTATCTTAAATCGTAGACAAATAACAAATTGCATTTAACTAATGACATGTTTATCAACTGTATTTGTCTTTTTATTAAAAATAATTAAGCTTGCAGCAATAGAAATCTATAGAATTAATTAACTTAGACTGTGGTCTCAAACTTCTCTCTTTCACCGGCACGTTTCTTAAAGTTAGTTTCGGTGTGTCATTTTGTTTTGTACCACTAATTGATAATTAGAAAATCTATTTGTGTCTATAACTTGCTTCCGCATTTCTCTAGTTTGCGTCGTGGGAACTGTATTTTTCAACTATATCCTCGTTTAATATCGATTGGTGATTTTGTTTTCATCAAGTTGAACTCTTTCGAACAACTTCTAATCTCGAATCCCCTGTTTTGCTGTTTCGCAAGTGTAACTGCGATTATGCTAATCGATTAATCTGTAAGCTGCTACCCACATATAAACAAGTGCACCCGAGAAGCCGTGGAGCAGAAAAATTTAATTTGCCCAAGCGTTCAAACTAAATAAGCCAATTACTGCAGCTACGGGGGGCGTGCAGGAAGAACCCGCGCAATAGCCGGCTAATTTGAAAAGTAATCGGCACAATAGTGTTCCAGTTAGGCGCAGTGATTAATAACGGGCATCAAAATATTTGGCCAGGCAATTGCTATTTTTAGAAGCGCATTTTTAAGCTCAGATGGCCAGAAGGTCGCGCTCGTGAGCGCGATTTGAATATTTATTCGCCATTAAAAATTCTGGTAGCCGCAATCACATGTTAAATTAGTCACACTCGAGGGCCTCGCCGCTTCTCGAACGCCGTTTTGGTTATTAGGCTAATTTTTACTTGTCATCCTCGCGAATAGCCGATGCCTCGGGACATTCATATGGTAATCCGAGGTTAGAATTTGCATTTGTAAACAGTCGGGGCACTTGCAAGAAAGTAAAACCGTTTCGGCTCATTTGCATTTACCAAAAACGCGCTGCCCGAGTCTTTTTGTTTGTTCCATCGTCTCGCCCAAAATTAAGGGCAAGATAAAAAAAGGAGGTGAAGTACATGACAATTTTAGAAATAATTAAATTTTACAGTAAAAATGTTTCGATTTCTACTCAGTACCCCCCTGGGCCCTCGCCTCGATATTGTGTCAAAAATCTCGTTTAATAAGATGCTGCCCAGGATCACTAAAAGATAATTTAGTGTCGTCAAACTGGATTCGGTAGCAACTCGGCAACATTTCTAACTGTTCCTTAATTACATAAAGCGTTAATAAATATGTTTGGTACGGCGGCCGGGCTTTAATTAATATTGGAATATTTATTTGTGCGGGGTTCGGCTGCTGCTGCGTCAGCGGTAGTTTCTATTAAAATTCTTAAAATTTGGGAACTGCCTCGTAAATTCCCAAACTCATCTGCGCCCGCCTGGCAGCACAAAGGCTGTTTTTGCTTTCAGAAATCATGGGTTTCCTGCAAATGGATTTTTAATTAAATGCCGAATGAGAGACGATTTTGGCCTTGGATTTTTCTTCTTGGAAATTATTAGTGAAAATGCAAACCAAATCGTTTGATATATTAAAAAACTTAGAACAGGTGGGTTTAGTGCGCTTTGTTTCAGAAATTAATACTGAAAAACTTTTAATTTTAGAATTATAATAATTATTTTTGGTTTTTAAATACATACTACTTTGTTTGAACTTATTTTAGAAACAGCATTATGCTAAATTTCATTATCATTGCACTTGCTCTAGTAGCCTTTTCAGACTACAGCATCTACTCATTTTTTTGTGAAAGGTTAAGAAATTCTATTTCACAAAATCAATTAATTTTTACTGAAAAAATACATACAGTAAATTTTACAAAAAGAACTTCTGTTTGTGCAACATATATCTGGAAGATTATCTTGACGTTGTCCGACTTGTCAAAAAAAAACAAATAATTTTTCTGAATTATCTTGAAAATAGCCTTTAATCTACAGGCAATGTATTTCAAAGATCACATTTCATTGTAAACCTTAAATATTTTATTTGAAAAAACAACAATAAAACACTTTTGTTCTGATTTTTTCAAAATATTTCTTGTATATTATTTTGAGAAATAGATATTTGTTTAAAGCTTTCTGTTTAGACTTGCTCTAACTGAAAGGTAGAGTATATACCCACTCAGCAAGTACACTTTTACCTTTAAAATACGTCGAAACAACGTTGCAATAGTTGAAAAGACGTTATTCGTTGAAAATTAAACGGTGAATTTTAGTTAAACAGTTAACGTCGTTTATGTGTTTATATCGTTCATCAGACGTGTTGTCTATAACGTTTATTGAGCGTGTTTATATGACGCATATATGTCGTTGATTTTAACTGATTTTATAACAGGCAATGAATGCAAAATGATAAAATGACGCGTATAAAAACTTGTCAGTTCTACCCTAATTTGGTACGTTAAAATATCGTTAATAAAAGGTATTTTTAAGAATAGTAGTCAACGTCCATATAACATTAATAGAAGGACGTGGTATTTACGTTTTGACACTGCATTACTACTGTTATTAGGTATATTGTTAAATTTTGATGTTTTCTAATCCAGTAGTTAATATGAAACGTAGGTAGACATGACGGCCATTAAATCACAATAATTTCACATATTTATACTACGTTAAAATAACGTTAGTATAAAACGCCCTTTAGATTAGTAGTAGACTCTCCACGTCGCTATAGCGTTGTTACAACAACGTGATAATTAAGTTTTGGAATGACTTTTTTACGTCGTTGATTTTAAGTGCTTTTTAGATCAGCAGGTACCATGAAACGCAAATAAGACGTTTATAAAAACAACATTTATATTTTCTATATTACTTAAAATAAAACGCCTTTTAGATCAGTAATCGACTCTTACCCTCGATATGACATTGATACAGTTTTAACCGTCTTTATTATAGTTGGCAGTGAACATATATGCTCGGCGCTCCTATCACACGTGAGGATATTGCTTACGCGATAGTGCCGACCAATTAAAACGCGTTACACTTCCACACACGGAGAAATAGTACATCATGCTGGCAAGCCGTTTTTTCCTTTGTCTAATGGTTCTCAATTTTTGTAAGCGAGTGACTAGGAACGGGCGCGTGACTTGAAAACTGTCGGGTCACACTGGGTCACGGCGGGTCCCGTCGTGAACGTGAGTAATATTTGAAAATCGGGCCGTAAACGTGAGTGAAAATTTTCAAAGCGTGATGCACGTTTACGTTAATTTCACGTTAAACATTTAGTAACGAATAAAAGACAGGGTGCCTCACTTCCACGCTGCCCACCCTTGTGGAAGATCTAGACTGGAGCGGGATGTCATTGTACTTCTATGTGGCAGCCTGCAGCGATGGAGTTTCGCACCTGTGTTGTGAATGTTGTGTCTACAGTCAATTGCGTGCCTGCATCTATAGGGGACCAAGTAGAACTTACTTTTAGTTCCTCGGAAGTAAAAGTACTATTAAACCTAGGAATTAAAAGTATTGCCTAGCAACATATACCTTCTTCTATGCCTATTAGTAAAAGAAACGTAAATTCCAATGACAACGTTTGGTATTAAAAGTAAAATCTATGAAGACGGTTGCAAGAAATGTTTTTGCCAGGAACCAGTATTTGTCCTTTGGTGTAAGCTATTGTACTCAATTGGCATTTATTTATTTTTGTGTCTACTATTCTGATTGCAACATATTTTATTTTAGAGTTTTTAGTTCTGTTGTGAATCTTTTATTGGTTAAATTTGAACATTCAGTTCCATCTGAATTTGTAAATCGGCATGTAGATAGCGATAGCCGTCAGTGTGGGTGAGTTTGCGATATACAGAATGACTAAGTTTGCCACTAGGTTGGCGAGGAACTTGCACATCTACAAAAGGAAGAAAGCCGTTACAGTTTATCTCCATGCTAAAGTTAATGTCTGGATGTTTACTATAAATTTCGCCTTTCTCCTTCCAATCGGTAGAAGATTTTCACCTCCGGCGTGGTTGACACGTTGTGATCTGTGGGTGAAACGTTGAGTTTTTAACCTCAACAATGACGCAGTTCAACCCGGAAGTCGTTCATTATATAGATTCCGACTTATAAAGAAGTGGAAGAATCATACTTCAAAGCCCAAATAAAATTAATCGCTTTCTGAAAGAATCTAAAGCTTTTGCAGCTGGAGGTGAATTTTAAAAACGTTTCTTTAAAGAAACGAATTTAATGATTTCGTTACAGTTTTTTGATTCCTTTGAATTAGGCTCATTATTACTATTAATATCTAAATATTTATAGGCACTTCAAAATCAGAGGGTTGGCTATATTCTGGAAAAAATAGGTTTAAAATAGGTGCTTAATTCTTTTAATGAACGAGTTGTAGAGCTGGTCCAACTATAAGCACAACTTCACTACCAACTGATCGAGTTATCTTCTGAATAATTGTTACAAATCCTTCAACAACCAAGCAGTGGACAGTTTTTGGCTGACCAGAAGGGAGTTTGGTATCAATAGCTTTAAAAGTCATCATCCTGAATCTCGTTTGCGACTTCATATCACTGCAAGCGCGGGTTTTCTACATTGTCAACTATGAAAACAAATGCAAAAATCGATTTTCACTTGACAACGACCTTATAATGTGCTTTACAAAAATTTAACCAGACATTAAAAAGCTGGTTCTCTCAAAACAGGCTCACTGTATTTAATTTTGTCACACCTAAATAAGTTACTTGTATTTGTTTTTTCTTTAATCCATGTTTACTATTTTTCATAGCTTTTTGTGCAACGTATATAAATAAAGTGTTCGTTTATACTATATATACTTGGCGCAGCGAACAAATAGAGTTGCTTATGCAACCTAAATGACATATTGCAAAGCTGACTGGATTAGTATTTTAATAACAATTACTAAAAAGCCAGAGATGACGGTCTTTGTAATTATACCTAATTTCAACGGACATTAAATAATGTTTTGAGGTTATGATACAAATAGAAATTTTGCCCTACTTAAAACGCATGACATCTGTGCACTTGTAATATATAGGCATGTGGCCTGGCTCTTGCTCATTATCTCATTATTGTCTACATTTTACAAGTACACAAATGGCATGCCTTTTAACTTGGACCAAGTGTGTTTGTATCATAACCTCAAAAAATGATTTAATGTTAGTTAAAATTGAATCAAATTATAAGGACCGCCATCTCCGATTCTTTAGTTATTATTATTAGAATACTGATCCAGTAGGCTTTGTGATATGTCATTTGGGTTGCATAAGCCACTCGATTATTTCTTCACTGCACCAAGTATAGTAAACATGTTGTCCACGGTCTGCTGAATTGATTGATAAACATCAAATGACGTTTGTCACATAATTCAGCAGGCCGTGATACTGTTGTTAAGTCGAACTTTCGTGACGCTCTGCGTCACCTCTTGACATTTCCCTCGCGATCCCCCTAGAGATCCGCGACCCCCAGGTTGGAAACCCCTGGTTTGGTGATGTAAATTTACTGTTTAGATCGCCATTTATGTCGCTGATAAAATCGGAAAATCTGTGAGTCCGAACGTTTTGTGCTTATTATTCTAGTTTGATATGAGGCTAGCAGAAGATGTTGCATTAATAGCTATTTAAGTAACAAGGAATGTAAGGACGTATTAACATTTGAGCTAGGCAAGTACAAGCCAAGGCGAAGCCACGGCTTGTTGGCTGCCGAAAATGTTAATAGGCGATACATTTCGAGTTACCTTATTATATTTTTCCCGCTGCTTATCGAAATTTTACTAGATTTTTGAAAAAATCGTTTGGTTTGTCACTTGTTACCAGGTTTAATTTTCGTGAGTCGTGTTACCTGTGAGTGTCACATGTCACATAAACAATTATAAACAAAACGTCTAAGTGTGATGCATCTTGCGTTGCTAATTTTATTATCCTAGGAACTTAATAATAATATTAAGTTCCGTTGTCAAGGGAAAGCAGCAAACAAATATAATCACCGACTTACAGGTTTTGTTACTAAGGCCGTATCACTGACTTACATAATCAGCAGCGGGAAAAAGAATATACGGTAGGTAGTACGTCCCATGATCCACTAAGCTTAATTTCTTTCACATTTAAGATAAAACGGCTCCCTACTTTGGGTGGAACTACGTAATATTATATTATAATATAACAAGGTTTAAGTAATGTACTGCTATTGTAAAACAATATCCGAAATATGCCAGCATAACATGTTATGTGTCTACACGCTCATATCATATGCTTTACGCAGCTGCTGCAAATTCTCCGAAATCCAGCTCCAAACTTTAATAGAAATACGAGCGAAAACACGACCGCTGTCGAATCGTCGAAATATCAGTTTCAACGTGGCGCGATGGCCGACCATGTTTGAGCCTCCACCGCAGAAAACTCGCAGGCTAATCGTAATATTTACAAATATTGCGCTTTCGAAAATGTAATTTGATCCGAGGATAAAGGCGATAGCATTACTTTTTGGAAATATTGTGCAAGCTTTGAATGAACTGCACGTATGGCAAGGTGAATTCTTGTGATCTGTGTTTGGATGATTTTATATAGTATCGATTGTAGTTGGAGCGTGTTTATGTATGTAATAATAATAATAATAATAATAAATCGATTTATTGGATACCAAAGAGTTATTCAAACCTAGGGGGTTTGGCAAAGCCTGTCTTCCAACCTCCCGGGGCATGACACAAATACAAGCAAATGCTGTACATACACAAACTTAATCTAAGACAAAACAGTACATAATAGCAACATAACATTTGTAGTGATGTCAGTTGTCTAGTGGCTGAGCATAGCACAACTAATATTTTGAACAGTAATTTTAAAAGCCTACCGTTAGCTGAAAACGTTAAAATTTAAAAAAAACTTGAACGACCTACACCAGCAAGATAACGTTGGAATTTGTAATTTTACAAGATATTTCGCTGTGGACATTTAGTAAAAAAAACAAATGGATATAAATATGTGATGTATTAAATATTCTGGTTTTAATGTGTTTTGTTTTATCGTTAACAAGTGTAAATGATTGCGCGGAATTTACTTTACTAGACTCTGTAAATATTGCAGTTCAGTCAAATTTATAGACGAAATATAATCAAACATAATGAATAAGTGGCTAAGAACAAGTATATATTAAAGAGAATGATTAATTGCATACCTACAGTTAATAGAAGTTTCTTCAGGATTGGAAACAAGTTTAGAAAAAATATATAAATAATGTAGAATTTTGAAATGTATGAGGGCCAGTAGGGCCGAGCGGTTAGGGAGCTCGGCTGCGGTGCCACGGTACGGGGTTCAATCCCCATATCTGGCAACTGGCGTGCGGTCTGACCAGTCGCTTTACAAATTGGGTACCAAAACCATGCTTGTGAGAGAAGGGAAGTAAGCCAGTCGTAGCAGTAACCGCATCACCCAGTACGCCGTTAATGGTGTGACAGATGACTGGAAAGTGATATTTCAGCAGCCCTATTCCTACGAACGTATGTAATGAAGCGCAACTTTTTGAAATGTTCATCTAAAAATAGACAAAATGAAATTCTGGAGAATATGCATTATGTCATCACGAAATTAAAGAACAAATTAATGAAAGCGAATTTTTGGAAATTTAATGTGATGAGACAACATACTCGTATATTTTAAACCATTGTTCAATGGCGGAATGTAGGTGGACCCTTAATTGTTGTTTTTTACTTAGTTATTGTTAGAAATTAAGAGCCTCCCAATTATCAGGAGCTGTTACTGTTAATTATACCAACAAATACTACATCAGCTACGAACGCGTCTGTGCGCATCCGTAGTTCTGCGTTTTCTGCACTCAGGGTATTAGGTGAGTTCAGATTAGTTCACGTTAGAACAGATTAGCTTCTCAAAATACATTTACAATGGACGCACTTGAGCACTTTCCGTACTCAGCTTGTTAGGTTAGGGTATGCCAGAGTAGTTTACGATTTCGATGAAGGGTTGTATTATAACTACAAATAATACATTTACTTAGTGCGCGTTTGTACGCTTTTCACACTTTTACACTTTCCGCACTGCGCTCTCTGCACTCCTGAGCTTACCACACTTGGCATATTATTTTGGGTTAGGTGAGATTAGATAAAGTTAGAGTAGATAAGATTACGAAAAAACTTTATTTCAATAAAAGAAGTTGTATTATAGGCACAAATATTACATTAACGACGTGCAAGCTTGTACGCTTTTCGCACTTTTACACTTTCCGCACTGCGCTCTCTGCACTCCTTCGCTTACCGCACTCAACGTATTATTTTGGGTTAGGTGAGATTAGATGAAGTTAGAGTAAATTGGATTACGAAAATACTTCATTTCAATAAAAGAAGTTGTATTACAACCACAAATACACCATTAACGGCGTGCGCGCTGGTCCGCTTTCCGCACTTCTACGTTTTACGCACTCTTGCGATTTTCGCACTTAGGCTATGTCAAAGTAGTTTAAGATTTGGATCAAGAAAGTTGTATTATAACTACAAATAATTCATTAAAATAGGTAATATATTAACTTGTACGCTTTCCGCACGTCTACGCTCTCCACATTCATGCACTTTCTGCACTCCTGCGCTTACAACACTGCGTGTATTATTATGGGTTAGGCGAGATTAGATGCAATTAGATAAGATTACGAAAATACTTGATTTCAATAAAAGAAGTTGAATTATAGGCACAAATATTACACCAATGACGTGCGCGCTTGTGCGCTTTTCGAACTTCTACGCTGTCCGCACTCCTGCGCTCTCTGCGTTCCTTCGCTTACCGCACTCAGTTTATTATTTTGGGTTAGGTGAGATTAGATGAAGTTAGAGTAAATAATATTACGAAAATACTTGATTTCAATAAAAGAAGTTGTATTACAGCCACAAATACACCATTAACGACGTGCGCGCTTGTCCGCTTTCCGCACTTCTACGTTTTCCGCACTCTTGCGATTTTCGCACTTAGGCTAAGTCAAAGTAGTTTAAGATTTGGATCAAGAAAGTTGTATTATAACTACAAATAATACATTAAAATAGGTAATATATTAACTTGTACGTTTTCCGCACGTCTACGCTCTCCACACTCATGCACTTTCTGCACTCCTGCACTTACAACACTGAGTGTATTATTATGGGTTAGGCGAGATTAGATGCAATTAAATAAGATTACGAAAATACTTGATTTCAATAAAAGAATTTGTATTATAGCCACAAATACTACATTAACGACGATGTGCGCGTTTGTGCGCTTTCCGAACTTCTACGCTTTCCGCATTCTTGGGCTTTTCGCACTTATACTGTTAGGTTAGGTTAGATCAGATTAACTTAAGCTAGAACAGATTAGGTTAGATTATGCCACATAAGTAGTGTAACTAAAGTAAACCGAGAGAAAATCGAAAATAAAAATTGCAATTCTTTTGGAAAAAATGTAATATTTCTGGATTATAATTTAAATAGTTTTTATCTACGACCACTACTAAAAGTAGGCCTTTTAGCGCTAGTTTGTTTCACTAAAAGTGACGTTTTATAGTTTACCGTGTTTAAAGAAACCAGCTGTTTACTTTTAGCACACGGGCTAAAAGTGAAGTAAGGTTATAAAATTACAATTTCGAACTGCAAGTGAAGTTGTAAAGCTATTCTAGTTGCTTCTTGCGTTACAGGTAAAGCGTTTTTGAAATAATTAAAGCGTTATTTAATGAATACAGTCATATGTGGAGTATCAATAATTACATTTCGTAACTCACCTTGACAGCACGGGCGTGGCCAAACAATCGCCCGCGCGGCGTAGCCTACTGTTCATTATGACATAAATTAAAAGTGTCGCAGATGCGAACCTTTCTTAAATCGATATTTATGGATTAATAACGGTAAAATTAAGGTAGTAGATAAAATATTGTATGCAACGCTTGCTAAAAGTCGTTTATGCACGAGACATGTTATGAACCTCAGCCTTCGGCTTCGTTTCATAATTTTCATGTCTCGCGCATAAACGTCGACTTTTAGCACTTGTTGCAGAAATAGCTATTAATCCGATTATGCCGCATTAAAAAATCAATCATTTTTACTGTAAAATCTATATATAATTTAATGTTTTTATAAAATATGCACTTTCTTTCTACTATTTAAAAAAATATATTAACGCTGGAGGCTTCTTAATTCAGACTTTCTATTCTAGGAAATCGATAGATTTTTATTGTAGAATCTTAAACATTTTATGTAACTAAAAAATAAAGTTTTTTTCTCATATTTCCAACAATAGCGGTTTACTGTTACTGATCGTCTTTTCTTTTAGGCGAACGCTGGTGGCTTTATAGAACAGAAAAGTTCAAGAATGCAAGGTTTTTTAAATTTATGGACAGCTTGATACAAACTTCTGAATTCAAATAAGTTGACTAATTTTACTTATACCAGAATGCGTTATGTTGTGCCACTAGTCTGCTTCAACCCCCTTTTATAAAAATAGTTTACTTAGAACAATTGAATGCTAACTTCAGGCCCAGAAATGTATGGTTAAGTCATGTCCACAATATATTTTAGAGACCACCACCTATATGGAATTTGCCTTTTCGAAATGTATTTTTGTCAATTTTAACCACATTGAACCTGCACAGTGGGCCCTATAAATTAACAAGACCACACCAGCAACAAAAAACTTAGGAAGGACGTAGGCGGCCGCTAATCACGGCCCACTTGTCACGAGTGACACCTGGACAAAACTATTTCCGCTGCTGTCACAGCATAAAATGTTCGGGGGCCCGCTTTAACCCAGATCCAGATTTGATGGGGGTTTGGCTCGCATTGTCGTATATAAGACACTAATGTAATAAATTTAGGACGTGCGATGGATTTTATCGTCCGTTGAGGAACCGTCGCACAGGCTTTTTGTTTGTCGCCCGTAAAAAATAATCTCCGAGCCGGATTTTAAAAACGTTCGGTTCCCGTTTGAATATGCATTAGACAAATCAAATACTTATCGAAGGTTGAACTCTGGAAAATATACAGGGTGTTTTCGAAATACACGTACAACGGAAGACCACAAGTTCCTTGGCCCAAAATATGATGATTTAACTCAACTTACTTATATACAAAGTTGCTTAGTTTAGTCGCTAGAGGGCTTTAAAATGATTAACTTTTTAAAATGTTTTAACCCCCGTATAATCACTACCAATTTTTTCTGGATATCTACTTTAATTTAGAAGCTATTTTCTCTCTTAAAAAACGCGGTTTAGCCACAAAAAAATATTTTCTAAATCCCTACAAGCCTAGTGTAAGTTACAATTAATAATTCAGGCTTAGAAAATATTTTTTGTGGCTAAACTGTTTACCCAACAAAAATGTTGTAAGAGAGAAAATAGCTTCTAAATTAAAGTAACTATCCAGAAAAAAATTGGTAGTGATGATACAGGGGGTTAAAAAAATATGGATGGATAATTTATTGTGACAACGTTTTTAAACACCCTGTAATTTTAGAAATTAGGGTTTATTCCACCAAAAGCTGTAGTTTACTGGTACAAAGCCATGACCAAAAATCGAATAAAATCTATCAAAGATTTTTCGACTTATTTGAAAAAATTAAAAAAGCTAATCATTTTTAAAGCCCTCTAGCGACTAAACTAAGCAACTTTGTATATAGGTTGGGCCAAGGAACTTGTGGTCTTCCGTTGTACTTGTATTTCAAAAACGCGCCGAGGCTTTTCACTACTGTGCACAAAGCTAAATTTAAAAAACTATTCTTAAAAATTATTATACTGATTACATGATTACCAACCAAACAACCCACAATCATGCAACAACCACGCCCAGCAGTATAACTGAAGGTTTTATGATTTATCAATAGCGACACCTGCAGCTTTCTCAGTTTAAAATCTGCACGTGTTCGAGCTGATACCGAGAGCAAGCGGGAAATAACCAGACGTGTTTAGTAGTACTGTTTGTTGTGTTTGTGACTTAATGGCTGTTTGTGCTCAACTAGAGAATCCCTGGACGGGGTGGCCCTGTGGATGGAACAACGAACCATCACCATGGTTGGATTGCTATCCATTCGAGTGCGGAGGTTAGTGAGCCTAAAGTTGTACGTATTGTGAAGAACCTAACCTTATTTTATGGTTACTTCAAATATTTTAATGCGCAATTCTTGTATGAGTCGACGTTCGTGAATTGAAACGTATGGGGATGTAAGAAATT
Source organism: Agriotes lineatus (assembly GCA_940337035.1). NCBI lineage: Eukaryota > Metazoa > Arthropoda > Insecta > Coleoptera > Elateridae > Agriotes > Agriotes lineatus. Next base: position 161,778 of record CALNHX010002303.1, read on the forward strand.
AAATAGTTGGGGTTGAAGTGTGAACCCAGATTTCATTGCCAGTTACACATTCATTAGCACAATAACAATACAATATGCGTTCGTGTTTTATATGTAGGTACTCTAGACTTAATACTTTCATTATCTTAAAATATACATAAACTGTAATGGCAAATAAAGGTATCCAAAAACCAGCCATTCAACAAACTGAATTCTCGTCGAGATTAGCTTAATCGCTTTTTTACACGTACGAAATGTAAATAAACTTTGTAAACACAAAGTGCCTTGACCTTAAAATACTGTTCGCATGCAGCATGAATTATTTATTAAAATCTAAAAGTGTAACGGGCATAAATTTAAAACTATTTACACTCGAGTTGATTGATTCGACTAATTGATTGCAGTGACCAATAAGGAGCCCTCTTGTGGCTATTGCAAAACACGCAGTGATGTGCCAGCGCTTGCCAAACTTTTTTACTGTGTTCAGACTGTCCATGTGTCCGTCATCAGCCATTTGATGCCTAATGAATTTACGGTCAATTACTGTCAATATCCGTCTGGAATAGGAGCAGATCGCGCGCCATCGAGCCTTAATGAGCGGAATTTGTTTGCATGTGTCTATACAGCTTGTCGTGCGAGATGTTTCGCATGGTGACAGTGAGTGACTGCTGGAATAATTGCATACGCAATGAAAATTATGTGTACATATTTAATTACAATGAAAGTAGTAACACAACGAACTTCAAGGCACGAAAGAGATGATGCTGATGATGATAATAATAATTAGCAATATATTTTAACATTAGTTATGTGCTTTCTTTGACGATTGTTCAAATAAATTTTAAGAAAAGGAAGTTATCTTTCGCATAAATCTTCCAGGAGGTCCACATCTACAAAAACGACAGCATTAAATCCAATCAGCTTATGTCGTAGTTCCATGGTATTTTTTTAGACATTCCATACATTCATTTTTAGCAACATCTTTCCCCTCCATGGAATCAATTGTATCTTGAATGAGTAAGCGTCAGTAAGATTTTGTGCAGACTGTTTTTTGGCCTTACGTTTACCATTATCAAGTAAACCACATGTCGATGGTATGGGTGATAGTGAGTGAATATTCTTGGAGTTGCATCTCAGCCACTAGTAGAATGCTTTGAATTTAATGGGTGTTACTGTTCGCCGATGGTGTTTGAAGCTATTTCTTCAGCCATCTCTAAACTATCATGGACACTATCAACTTCACTATTGTTATCTTCTGCAACTTCAGTCATTGAACAATGAACCTAATAAGAGATTAAATAGGCATGGTCTGGAACGGCGGAGAGTTTCATAACAATTTTATCATATTTTCTTGCATTATTCTCCTTCAAAATTTGTAACATTTTGAAATAGTGCATATTTAAGTAATATTTTATTGGCGCAGTCGGTAGGATTGTAAGTGTTGCGATTAAACCCGTTTTCTCGCAACAGAAACGACCATTAGGTTGTGCTTGGAGCAGGCGAACAATTTAAATGAACATATTTTATATATTTTATTTCAGGTAAATGTTATTGTTATATTATGTGTTCGTAAAATATGTTTGCATCGTCAAAAAAATTCATTTAGCGATAATTTATTGCAATCCTCTTTCAGTTATCGTCATAGCAGTTTGTATCTAAAGGTATTTTTCCTTGACATCAATTTATATATGTTGTATTCTCCAATGTGCTATGTATGTGTATATTTGTTTATTTCTAGCTGGTATGGTTAACTATTATAATTATGCCAAATTGGTGCAGTCGGTAGGCTTTTGGGAATTGTGATAATTTGCACGGAAAATATCTAATTTAACTACAAACTTTTCAGATATATAATTTCAAGCAAAATACCCTTGTGACTTCATATGTTCATAAAATTTGCTTATCGCTGCTTTATTGCAATTATGTTTCAGTTAGTATTAGCAGTTTTACTCTAAAGTTCTTGTCTGTTTGAAGTGATATTTGTATGTGGTACAAAGTCGGTTCCCTTTCGGATAGTGAATATAGTATTCTTCTCCAAAAATAGATGGAGGCAGTCGTTCCCTGCTGTTTTTTGTCTTCGTTGAATTTTCTTTTCATTCCTACGGATTTTTATAAACTATACGCTGGTTGCCAAAGATGATCTCTGGTTGGCACAATAACTGCTGCTTGCAGTTTTTGTATGTGTACCTTGGCTTCCCATTTCATGTAGGAATGTCTAAAAAGTCCAGTTTTACTTAGCTCACCTATTGCCAATTTTGTTTGCAATGTTTTTTTCTGGAATGTTATTCTCTTTTGCTACCCTTCTGATAGAAACGTGGTTGTTGCGTACTGCTTGAACAGTGTCATTCAACTGCTCCTGGTCTTATTGTCCGTTATTGGAACTTGTGGGATGTAATAAAGTAGTTGAATTTTGATGGTTCAGAGTTCAAATATATCAATGGTGCGTCGCATATTGCTCCCCTCGTAATCTCCCCCGGTTTTACCTGCTATACTTACCAATAATTCAATGTCCTTAGGTATGCAGGTCTGATTTAGGTTTAGTTCCACGTTGAGATTAAAGTCAACCATGTGGTGAACACTGATTCGTTGTATTTTTATACTCTTCTCTTTTTCCTTAAGTTATTGCATCCTTTCCAAATGATGTACTATATGAAGACCAACGTGTCAATTTTTAAATCCTTCTTCTTCTTCGACTTGTTTAGTTTTCATCTTTGCCTATAGCGCCGAGTCGCTCGCTTATTTACGGTTGGCTGCCATTATCTTTAGTTTTCCCTCTCTCAATTGAGATCTTTTCTAGTTTTCCGTCCCGTGTTTCTCTTGCCTGCCTATACAATCTGTTTCTCTCTAGCCGTGCATCCATAATTTGTTTCGGATTTCTTCTACTTTCTAATTTTGTAACATGACCAAGCCAGATGAGTTGCCTTCTTTCCACTTGATTAACTTCTTCTTCTTCTTCTTTAGTCCTCTCTCATCCATCCTTGGGCATATAGGTACCTCTCCCAACTTATGCCAAAGTGTTCGGCTTTGAGCAGTTCTCAGCCACTTTTTTGCAGATCGTCGCTCCATCTACTTTATCGTTCTTCACGAGTTCATTTTCCTAACCATGGCATCCACTGCTGCAGTATCGCGGCCCAACTTTGTTCTTCATGTATTGTGCCTGCAAATCTCCGCGATTCGTAACACATTTTACTTTGGCTTGTTGCTGTTCTTTAAACTAATACACAACGTAGATCTTTCCAGGTGCATCTAGACGTGAAGAGACTTGCTCAACTAATGTTTCATTTCTAATTTCTCTCGTATCACAGTATTTTTAATTGTATCCAATCTTCTGATGTAACATTTCCCGGCTGTCATTTTCTCTTTGATTCTATTCGGCAGAGCCTAGATCATAGATCCATATATCGAAGTATGCGCATAGATGATAGTGTATACTATTAGTTTTGTGTTGTTACTTATTTCTTACCCTAAGGTGCATTTTGGCTTATTCTAACCCCAAGGTACAAGGTATGCATAATTTTTGACCCACTGAAGGTTGTTGTGTATTCTTCCTTGTTATTTTCATCCCTTTACCTTTTTCTAAATTAGTTAGGTACTACTGTTCGTAAAACGAAAACGTGGTCCTATATCTCTTTCTTTAGCGCTCTTGTTCTTCTATCAGTTGTTCTTTGGTTTTTCTTGTAGTCGTTTTTTCAGTTCTCTGGAATATATTCGTTGTCTAACCTTGTCCGATAGATATTACATTCACAATGTTTTGATATTTTTTGACCATTTGATGCAGTTTGACAAATTTCTTTAACTCACGCTTTCTGGAGTTATTAAATCTCTTTTTGCTGGTTTTTCTAGTTTGATCTGCCTCATTTTCTTCAATTTTATGTCTTTTTTTCTATTCCATGTCCTCTCTCCTTGTCTTATTCTGTCTGATCTTGGATTATCGTCATCATCTTCGAATTGTTAATATTCCATGCTTGTTGGTCATATTTTCCTCTTAGGTTTTAATTTTTAAAAACTCCTCCATTATTTTCTTCTTCTTATTCGTCTTAGCTTTTGTCTACTTGTTTTACTTTCTCTTTCACTCCTCCATTTCACACACGATTTAGTTCGTTTTCGGTTTGTGATGACTGTAATTTGTTGATTCCACTATTCAGCATTTTCCATTTCCAGATTTCTACTTTTTCTTTCATATTTAAGGCGATGTCCTTAGTTCAATATATATTTTTTTCTAACGAAGCTGAACACCATTTTTTTGCTTCAATTTTTATAGATACCAAATGGACATTTCTATTCTGATGCAACGGTCACCACAGCTAACTCATTGAAAAATACATTAAGCACACGTTTTTGTCTCTTTGGTGGTCTTCCTCGCAGTCTTTCTTCTTAGTTCCTTTTGTTACCATTTTTGCCACAAGGCTGCTGCTTGCTGTGCATTTATTCAATATGGCTTTATGAATCGTTACCTACTTCTCTAATACCAATTACCTACTCCGCTACGCCACGTGTGTAAAGCTATATTCATGGTTCTCGCACGACTCTGAACCAAGTGATAAAATAACTTCCTCTCTGGAAATTAACAATGAGGCCGAACAAAATTAATTTATAGATAATTCAGGATTAAGAAATGCAGCTAGCCTATATAAATTTCCTTCAAATTACAGGATGCGTACAAAGGCATGCAGCTACATCAGTGTTGAATTCAGACTCATTACTCCGGGGGGGGAATGAAACGTCTGGGGGGTATTTTTACCTATTCCCGCGCAATCCACCCATTCTTTTATAGATAGAAAAAAACATGAATATGAAGTGGTAATGTTTCCGGGGGTGAATTTTGTACTGCCCGGGGGGGAATATCCCCCCCGGTCACCCCCCCTGAATTCAACACTGAGCTACATACTCATGCAAATTATTAAAGGAAACCTGCAAAATAAGTAGCAGAAAAGTTAGGTATATGTAAAGTAATAGCAATGGTTGCTTTGCTCTTGGGGATAGTAATTAAATGAAAAAAAAATTACTGTTATATAAGCATTCTGTTCTGATATTATTTGTTGCATACTAATCAGTAGATTTTGTGTAATGCACGTCTTAGATATAATTTGAATGGGAAAGGACCTATCATAGCTCCTTGTGGCACGCCACGATATTCATGGAATTCGTGTGAAGTAATAGTTGTATCGGATCAATAAAAAAAATAAAACTCTGTCTGCTTTATACCTACCAGCTAATCCGAGTTCGAAGTGAGATAAACCTTTTTTTATTTTAATAATTCAAAAATTGAGTCGTTGATGCTTATCCGCCGTAATTTATGCCGGAAAACCAATTAATAGCGTCATTGCTCGAAGACATACGCATAATTAATTGCTAACTTTTACGGCCGTTCCAGCGCGACATTTCGAGAAATGCAAATTGCGTCGCCGTTAGGGCAGCTGCGGCCTTTGTTTTAGCGCGGCTCCCTTCGCCAGTGGCGTACCTACTGATTAGGTGCCCCTGCAAATTACAGCTTTTTAGCACTAAACCAATTGCAGTTTATGGGGAACCTAGAGCTTCCTATAGCCTGGCCTTCTACAACACTTGTTATTGATGTTAAAAATTTGTAAAATATTATTTGTGTTACTGTTTTACAAAGGTGTGTTCGTGGTAATTGGTCATGAAAGAAAATTAATATCGGTTTCACAGTATTTTACCTTAGGAATACATTTAATCACAAACTAGATGTTGCATTTGGCTTCGAAGAAAATATAAAAAACTTAAAAATTTGCTATATGATCAGAACTACCGGTCTTTGTACTGATGCTTTATCTCAATGCGCTCTAGTTTGCAACTACTTACATAGTCTGTCTTAGAAATAAATGAGTTACGATTTCGCAGAGTTTTACGTATTTATTCAGATGTCTGATTGCAGCTTAATTGCCAAGAAAATTAAACTACTTGTTATAAACGTTAAAATCAGAAAAAAATGTACCTATATTACGAGCACTTCTTCCTTGCACTACTTGACATAATCGCGCTCTTGGTAATTGGCCGTGAAAATAAGTGAATAACGGTTTCAGAGGATTTCAGCAATAGAATCACATTTATTCAGATATTATGTTGCATTTGGTATTCAAGAAAATATTAAAACGTCTACAGTTTGCATTATGAGCATAATTAACCCTTATTTGTGGTAGTTTATATTGATGCACTCTAATATAGATAGTTCGTCGTAGAAATAAATGAGTTACGATTTTGCTAGATTCTACGTATATAATGGTTCAATCATGTATTCGCATCTTTGTTTTAACGGAAAATCTGAAAAAATAAAACTTGTGTTATGAACAACACTATCCGTTCTTTGCACTATTTGTTAGGAATTGGCTGTGAAAACAATCGAGTATTGGCTTCGCAGGCTGTTATCTGTAGAAACCCAATTATTCATATTAAGTTGCATTTATCTTCCAGGGAAATATTACAACGTCTATAGTTTGTATTATAAGTAGAAGTAAACCTTCTTTGTGGTATTTTATATCGATACACACTAGATAGTTCTTTGTAGAAACAAATTCGTTGCGATTTCGCTTGGTTCTACGTACCTATATAAACGTTCAAACATGTAGGTACCTATTTAGATGTCTGACTGCCTCTTAGTTATTAATTGAAAATCTGAAAAAATAAAATTTGTGTTACTAATAACACTATCCCTTCTTTCCAGTATTTGACGTCGATATGCGTTTGGTAATTAGCTGTGAAAACAATTTAACATCGGCTTAGTGGGGTTTTGCATATAGAAACACATTTATTCTGATACTGGGTTACGTTTGTCTACCAAACATTTTAACAAATTCTACAATTTGCATTATGAACAGAATACCTTTTTTTGTGGTAAGTATTTTATTAGGATGCACTCTATAGATAATGCATCGTAGAAACCAATGAGTTACAATTTCGCTTGGTTCACGTATATAATCGCTTAAGCATGTATTCAGATGTCTGGCTGCATCTTAATTAGTAAATGAAAATCTGAAAAAATGTGTGTTATGAACAACACTATCCCTTCTTTGTAGTATTTGACGTGGATTTGCGCTTGATAATTGGCTGTGAAAACAATTGAGCATTGGCTTCCAAGGCTTTTATCTATTGAAACACATTTATTTATTTTAAATTACATTTGTCTTCTCTTTGAGTAGAACTAAATATTCTTTGTGACATTTTATATCTATACACTCTACTAGATATAGTTCTTTGTGGAAACAAATTCGTTACGATATCACTTGGTTCTACGTATACTGGGTGTCCATTCTCAAAGTCGAACATAGGCAATTAACTTTAGTGCATTTACTCGTTCTTTATTGATATAATTCATTTTTCTGTAGATAATTTTAACAGACGTTGACAGAAAATAGCTGATTTACGCCAACTAATTACCAATTTTTTTGACAAATGCTATCGAACTTGAAAAGCAAGGCATGACATATTTAAAAGTTCCCAAGTTTTAAATTAATATTTTAAAATAAAAATCGCATCTTGAATATTATTATTGGTATCATTTGATGCGTAATACCTAATTTTATCTTTCCATTGATATCATTACCTTCCCTGCAAAGTTGAATTGGCGAGCAGGAATCGGCAAAAACGTTCAATACAATTTTAATCGCCTATGTTCGACTTTGAGAACGGACACCCTGTATATAAACACTCAAACACGTATTTAGATGTCTGGCTGCATCTTAGTTATTAATTGAAAATCTGAACAAATCAAATTTGTGATACTAACAACACTATCCCTTCGTTCCAGTGTTTGACGTCGATGTGCGTTTGGTAATTAGCTGTGAAAACAATTTAACATCGACTTAGTCGAGTTTTGCATATACGTAGAAACACATTTATTCTGATACTATTGAGTTACGTTTGGTTAGCAAACATTTTAACAAATTCTACAATGTGCATTTTGAGCATAATTAACTCTTCTTTGTGGTATTTTATATTAATGCACTCTATAGATACCTAGTTTGTCGTAGAAACAAATTAGTTACGATTTCACTTGGTTTTACGTATATAATCGCTTAAGCATGTATTCAGATGTCTAGCTGCATCTTAATTATTAACTGAAAATCTGAAAAAATGAAATGTGTGTTATGAACAACACTATCCTTTCTTTGCTGTAGGCTATTTGACGTTGATTTGCGCTTGGTAATTGTGGCTGTGAAAACAACGAGTATTGGCTTCCCAGGTTTTTATCTATTGAAAGACAGTTATTCATTTTAAGTTGCATTTGTCTTCCAAGAAAATATAACAACTTCTATAATTTGCATTATGAGTAGAACTAAATGTTCTTGGTGGCATTTTATATCGATACACTCTAGACAGTTCTTCGTAGAAACAAATTCTTTACGATTTGGTTATATGTACCTATATAAATGCTCAAACATTGATTCAGATGTCTGACTGCATAGTTATTAATTGAAAATCTGAAAATAAAATGTATGTTATGAACAGCAATAGCCCTTCTTTGTACTGTTTGACGTTGATGTGCGCTTGGTAATAGGCTGTGAAAATAATTGAATAGAATTTGAGCTATAGAAGCATATTTATTCAGATATTAGATTATGTTTTGCTTACAACGAAATATAACAACTTTTATAATTCGTATTATGAGTACAACTAAATCTCCTTTGTGGCATTGTATACAGTACTCTCTGGATAGTTCGCCCTAGAAACAAATTCGTTAAGATTCCGCAGGGTTACACATATATAAACGCTCCAACATTTATTCAGATATCTGATTGCATCTTACTTTGTTATAGTTATTAATGTAAAAACACAAAAACAATTTGTGTTATGAACGATACTATTCCTTCTTTGCACTATTTGACGTCGATGTGCTCTTGCTTATTTGCTATGAAAACAATTGAATATCGTCTTCGCAGGGTTTTACCTATAGAAACACATTTATTCAGATATTAGGTTGCGTTTGCCTTCTTAGAAAATTTAACAAATTCTAAGATTTGCATTATGGGCGTAATTAACCATTCTTTGTGGTAGCACTCTTGATAGATCGTCGTAGAAACAAATGACGTACGATTTCTCTAGGTTCTACATTTATAGTCGTTCAAGCATGTATGTATTCAGATGTCTGGTTGCATCTTAGTTATTAACTGACAATCTGAAAAAGTAAAATTTGTGTTATGAACAACACTATCCCTCTTCTGCACTATACTTATGACGTCGATGTGCGGTTGGTAATTGACTATGAAAACAATTGGCTTTTATCTATAGAAACACATTCAAATATTAGGTTACTTTGACCTACAAAAAATATAACTTCTCTATTATGAGTACAACTAAACCTTCTTTGTTGCATTGTATACAGATACACTCTAGATAGTTACGATTTCGCTTGGTTCTACGTATATAAACGCTCAAACATGAATTCAGATGTCTGATGGTATACTAGTTATTAATTGAAAATCTGAAAAAATAAAATCTGTGTTATGAACAACACTATCCCTCTTTTGCAGTATTTGACGTCGATGTGCGGTTGGTAATTGGCTGTGAAAACAATTGGCTTGGCAGGCTTTTATCTATAGAAACACATTCAAATATTAGGTTACTTTGACCTACAAAAAATATAACTTCTCTAATTTCTATTATGAGTACAACTAAACCTCCTTTGTGGCATTGTATACAGATACACTCTAGATAGTTATTCGTAGAAACAATTTCGTTACGATTTCGCTTGGTTCTACGTAGATAAACGCTCAAACATTAATTTAGATGTCTGATGGTATACTAGTTAGTATTAAATGAAAATCTGAAAAAATAAAATCTGTGTTATGAACAACGCTATCCCTCTTTTGCAGTATTTGACGGCGATGTGCGGTTGGTAATTGGCTGTGAAAACAATTGGCTTCGCAGGCTTTTATCTACAGAAACACATTCAAATATTAGGTTACTTTTGACCTACAAAAAACATCTATAACTTCTATAATTTCTATTATGAGTAGTACAACTAAACCTCCTTTGTTGCATTGTATATAGATACACTCTAGATAGTTATTCGTAGAAACAAATTCGTTACGATTTCTCTTGGTTATACGTATATAAACGCTCAAGCATTGATTCAGATGTCTGATGGTATATTAGGTAGGTACTAGTAGTTATTAATTGAAAATCTGAAAAAATAAAATCTGTGTTATGAACAACACTATCCCTCTTTTGCACTATTTGACGTCAATGTGCGGTTGGTAATTGGCTGCGAAAACAATTGGCTTCGCAGGCTTTTATCTATAGAAATACATTCAAATATTAGGTTACTTGACCTACAAAAAATATCGATAACTTCTATAATTTCTATTAGGTACCTATGAGTAGTACAACTAAATCTCCTTTGTGGCATTGTATATAGATACACTCTAGATAGTTATTCGAAGAAACAAACTCGTTACGATTTCGCTTGGTTCTACGTATATAAACACGCAAACATTGATTCAGATGTCTGATGGTATAGGTACTAGTTATTAATTGAAAATCTGAAAAAATAAAATCTGTGTTATGAACAACACTATCCCTCTTTTGCACTATTTGACGTCAATGTGCGGTTGGTACCTAATTGGCTGTGAAAACAATTGGCTTCGCAGACTTTTATTTATAGAAACACATTCAAATATTAGGTTACTTTTGACCTACAAAAAAATATAACTTTTATAATTTCTATTATGAGTACAACTAAACCTCCTTTGTGGCATTGTATAGGTATATATACACTCTAGATACATAGTTATTCGCAGAAACAAATTCGTTACGATTTCGCTTGGTTCTACTCATATAAACGCTCAAACATTGATTCAGATGTCTGATTGTATTGAACATCTGAAAAAGTAAAATCTGTGTTATGACCATCACCATCTCTCTTTTAGCACTAGAGTTATTTGACGTCGATGTGCGCTTCAAAGATTAAATATCGGCTTCGCAGGGTTTTACCTATATAGAAGCACATTTATTCAGTTATTAGGTTACGTTTGGCTTACAAAAGTAACAACTTCTATAATTTGTATACATAGGTAATTATTGTCATAAATCTTCTCCATTCTCAAAATTGTTCTAAGAATATGATTTGAAACAGTAGACTCTAATTTAATATGTTTAGTGCATTGTAATAACAAAAAAATGCTTAAACTAGAACATATTTAAAACTTAATTTAGAGAAAGTTGAAAGTAATTCAAATACTAGGTACTAGTCGTCTATGTAGGTATTTGCTGCATAGCAATTATTTTTCGTGCTGAATTGTGTAGGCAGTGTTTTCAGGTGAAATGTCTTTACAAATTGTATATATTTGCAAAAAGTACGTTTCAGTAGGGCGAAAAAGATACTTTGAAAATGGGCAACTTTAGGCCACTAACATAAAGATCAGTGTTACAGCATTTTGAATGCAAACCCAATACCGTTACTCGATTGTTTAAGTTTCGTTGTTCGATTATCTACGATTTTTCAGACGGAATTGTACTAGTAATTGCTTCAGCACGTGCAAAAAATAGCTAATCGTATAACTAAACGTCGCATACCAACTTACCTATTTGTTTCGCATAGGTACTTACCGAGATATTTGAAGATAATAAAAACTCAGTTTAAGGTAGCTGTAGGTTGACATCTTTACATTTGTAATAGGTTTTGTTATAGTTCTAGGAATTATCTTGAAGTCTTGCAGTGTGAGGTTGAGTTTTCTTGAAATTTTTCTATTTAGTTTGATGCATCTCTTAAAGAAGAATTTAAACCTGGTTTTAGATTGTCATTTGTACTCATAATTCGTGAGATATTTGTACTAACTAAAGTTGGCGATGGCGCCGTTAAAAAGAGCTCAGTTTTACCTTTTGACTGATTAAGGTTTGCTATACATAGGTACCTACCTACCTATCTATTTTCAAAAATTACCGAGATATGAGCAAAATATGTTTCTTGGATAGTAGGTAGTGGTTTACTAATCGGAAAACAGACGAAAACTGGGATTTGTATTGCTATTCAATTCTAATCGCATTATAAAAAGTAAATTTACTCTAAAAGTTAAATCGATGCTGGTGGCGAAATTCTTTTACAATTAAATAAAAACTGTGTTTTTTGGACGTAATTCAAAAAGCAAGATGGCTAGATCCAATAAATTTTTTGAACTTTACCCTAATTTCCCCATGTCAAAATTAAAGATGTGACGACGAGTCTACGCCACTGACTCCAGCCAGCCCTGGCAACCGCATCAGCGGAGGCCCAGCGTGCTCGCTTTTCACTTATTAGCGCAGGCACAGCCAACTGCGCTCACAAAGGCTCACGCTTCGTTTCTCTTTGTTTTGTTATTGACAGGACAGGAGCTGAGCGACAAAAAATCGTTGCAGCTGTTTGGGGCGGGGCCCGGAGGGCGCAGGCGCCCGGGGGGTGGTAACTCGGGGCCCCGCCCTACCTCCGGATTGGCGGCCGAGTTGAGCACTCAACTTCGATGCCGCTCTCCCCTGGGGCTGACTGTTGTGGAAAAGCTCTCAATGTCTAAATGTGCCTGGAGTTTGGGACGAAAGAGCCTCGGTTTCAGTTTGTAATTAATTTTGTAGGTTTTTTTTGCTATGGCGAGTAGCCGCTATTGATGGTTATTGCACCACACACGAAATTAACATTAAAAGTAATGAAAAGTTATCTTTTGTAGCATCTCGCTTACACGCAGTTACTGACAAATTGTGTGCGGATTACTTGATTTCTTTGTTCAGAATTTAAAATCAATTGTATTTATAAATTTGTAATTTGTAAACATTTGATTGCTACAGTAATAAAAAGTGTACATCTAAGTAAATTAAATGAAGAAAACAGTTCCGAATATTATGGTATATCCGGTATGTCTGGTAATTGGCAGAAGTAGATATTTGATAATCTTTGAAAACTCTTCCAAGTCTCTGATAAAGCCTAGCTCTGTAGAAACTGTTTTGTTAACCTTTGGCAATTGCTAGTAGGTAGTAATAGGTACCTACCTATGCGATGATACCCAAAACCAATTTTTGCTAATGTTTATATAATTGGTAAACTCCGTACCTAACTTTTAATAATATATCTACAGGGTTTCCCAAAATTGACCTGCCAAACTTTACCTAATAGCGAATTGTAGAACCGGAAATATTAAGAAAACTTTATACCTACCTATACCTAACCATAGGCCGAAAAACTCTTGGTTTTCCAGATAGCTACAGGGTGTTAAAAGTGTAGTGATAAGGATCGTTTTTGTTTAATATTTTCGAAACGTTCAAATATTTGATGTTTGTTATTTTTAGTGTTTTCTTTGTTAAGTTTTTTTACGATTTTCTCAGTTTAAGTTCGTTAGTTTTGGTGTCATGTTTATTAAGTTTTTGTTAGTATGTACTATCGTTTTCTTTAAATTGTCTTTTTTAATCAGTTACAGGATTATTTAAATTAAACGACTACATTTTCCATGGTCTACCTACCAACTATTACTTACTTACTATTAGATTTAGAATATGGATATATCAAAAATCTAAATGTTTAAACCCAGCGGCGCAGGAACTACTATAATTATGGGGGGGCCAACAAATTTTTGAGTGTTTTAACATAACTAAGCTTATGTTCGACTGTTTCATAAACACTTTATTATAATATTATTTAGCGTCCATAAAGTGCCACTTTAGTTCACAGAGTAAAGTAAACCGGCCGCCTCTGAATGTTCAACAGTTATTATCAAAATAAATGTAATTTTAGTCAAATCAGGAAACGTATTAACTGAAAACTTTACAATTAATAAAAAGGAATTCATCTTTAATACCTCCCGGTAATAGGTAGTTATTCTTGACATTGAAAACGCAATGAAATGTTTCAATAGCAACTTGAATTTTCTAATGTGTCTAATGCTACAAATGATATTGTAGATAAAAGATTTTCTTTTGCACTGGATTCGAACATAAAGATTTGCATGCAGCTTGTACATAATCAGACCTTATTTGAGTCGTCCTCTTTATCGCTACGCTACGCCCGCTCTGCATAAAATAGACTTAATAGTCTTACATTATGCACTTGATACATAAATAACTATAGTTACAATTAAGCCAAAATGCTTTTCAGTCACGTATTGAATGGTCATAAAGATACACAAAATACCTTAAAGGTATAAGTATTTCATTGTTACTTTTTTTACTTCGTAAAATATATCTAGTAATCATGATTTTTCATAATAATCACGAGATTTTTGCGGAAATATCCGTATTTGTGTTTTTTCGTTCAGAGAAAGTGATTTTCAAAGTGATAGGCTACATGTCAGTTAGTATGATCATGACAATTTGTGAGTCTGTCAGTACGTCTGTGTCCTCTATACAACCCAGATTGTTTAATTCAGTGGTTCCCAAACGTATTTGGCTTACCGCCCCCTTTTCAGAAAAAAAAATACTCAGCGCCCTCTGGAAATCTACATTCTTTAAGCGAACAAACAGAAATAGGTATATTGTAGTGGTAGCTTCTTGAGACTGATAATTATCATGGTCCGGCAGGGAAGTATGACGTTTTTGAAATGAGTAAGTATAGCAAAGCAGTGGGGGGAACTAATGTTTTCGGAACGGGTGGTATGTACTCGGTGGTAGATGCCATTTCAGTTGCCATTAGGTATTGTTTTGTGGTTGCCGCGGACAGTAGGAGATCGTGTGTTTGCTTACTACACATTTATTGAAACCGGTCATTCCGTGGTTGCCACAGAACGCAGGTTTCGAATTCATTTTAATGTTGAACGTCACGGTCGTGTTCTTACACGAAACATGATTAGGAAATGGGTAAACAACGTTCGCACAACTGGATTGTTGAAACCTGGAACAGCTCGTGGAGGAGCTCGAACAGTCACGACTCCTGAAAACTTTTCAACTCATCTACGGCAGTGCTTGCAAAAGGACGGCCACCACTTAGATAACGTTATTTTTCGCTCTTAAGTCAAATTTCTTAATGTTTTTATGCAATAACAAAATGGCATAATGTAATTCATCTTTGAAAAAAATTAAAATAAAATTTTGTTTAATACAAAATGATTTATTGATTTTTGAAAATCGTCATACTTCCCTGCCGGACCCTGTATAAGAGTATTTCTAGGTAGGAAATTATTTTGAAAGAACAAATTAATTAGCAATTAAACAGTACCTACAAGGGAAGATTTATACATTAAAAGTACCTACAACATAAATATTTGAGAATTGTTTAATGAATGATACATTAGATACAGTTCCTGTTAAATTGCTAATAGTTTATTAAAAAGGTTCGAGCATATAAGTTGATTTAGTTGGGATAGGTAGTTGTTTGGTAACATCAGAGCTTAGATTTTAATTTGTGTTAACTGACAATCGGAATAACTAAAGTGAAAGTCAAACTCAAATAATTATCTGAAAAAGTCGATTATGAAATGTTCTAATAAAATATCATATAGAAATTTGGTATAACTTATTATTAACTAGAGAAAATGATATTTTTACAAATAACCATTTTTTTCTGTACTGGTAACCTGTATTTTGAGTAAAAGCAAATTTGGAATTTACTTTCTGGATGGTGTATTAGATGTGATATAGTAAAATTAAAGAAACGGAGAATAAACGAATTTTAATAAACAGACTGAATAAATAAAGTACTAACAAATGGTATGATGTAGAATAAAAACATTTAATGATGGTAAATAGTTTGTATGGATAAATAAATCTGTAACTTGCATTTTGTGTGTTTATTTGGATAATAATATTACACTAATATATTTCTAAAAGTCCTGACTGACTGACTCATCAACGCCCAGCCCAAACCCTTGGACCTAGAAAGCTGAAATTTTGCACAGAGGTTCCCTTTATGATGTATACAAGGAATAAGGAAGGATATTTCGAAATTCAACCCCTAAAGGGGTAAAATGGGGGTTCCAATTTTGTATGGAAAAATAATATTAAATAGACATTTCGACTTGAAACTTCGTAGGAGTACTCCTAAAAACAAATAAGCAAACACGTATTTCGTGATTTTCCGAAAATCAACCCCTTAGGGGGTGAAATGGGGTAAGTAAGCCTAAAAATCGATATGGGTGTCGTTATTGAGGTTTATTGGGACGTTGATTGCGAAAATGGCATTTATTTTTAAGTCCAAGACGGTGAACATGACATAAGGGAAGAAACGGGACGGGACGGGACTAGACTGGACGGAACGGGACGGACTGGACTGAGCGGGACGGGACTGGACGGGAAGGGACGGGGCAAAGCGGAACGGGGCGGGACGGGTCGGGACGGGGCGGGACGGACGGGACGGAAAGGGAAGGAAAAGGATGGGATGGAAGGGGAGGGGATGGGATGGAAGGGGAGGGGCGGGAAGGGACGGGACTGGACGGGAGGGAAAGGGGCGGGACGGGACGGGACGGGAAGGGTCGAACGGGGCGGGGCGGGGCGGAACGGATGATACGGAAAGGAAAGGGAAGGAATGGGATGGAAGGGGAGAGGACGGGACGGGACGAGGCGGGACGGGACGGGACGGGACGGGACGGAATGGGACGGTACGGAGACGGGGACGGAAAAGGGACATGGACGGGGATAGGATGGGATGGGATGACAGAAAATAATTAGTCATTATTTAATACACAAATAACGAACCTCGCGCGAACGAAGTCGCGGGTAAAAGCTAGTTACACTATATTACACAACAGATGAAATATGTACGAACGGTTTTTCTAAATCGTCTTATCTTCTCTTCCTTCTTTAAGCTTTCACCGCCCCCTTATTTTTATTCACCGCCCCCCAAATGCACCCGAGGCTACTATCGCCCCCCTGGATTGTTCCAGCGCCCCCCAAGGGGCGGTATCGCCCA
This sequence comes from Agriotes lineatus, assembly GCA_940337035.1. Taxonomy (NCBI): domain Eukaryota; kingdom Metazoa; phylum Arthropoda; class Insecta; order Coleoptera; family Elateridae; genus Agriotes; species Agriotes lineatus. The sequence continues at coordinate 178,570 of CALNHX010002303.1, forward strand.
CATTGGGAATCACTGGTTTAATTGATCGGCCTCAAAATTGATATATTTGTTTTTAATATAGATTTAGAGATCCCAGTCAAGTAGTAACTTTACTCTTATGTTTTCGGTTTTTCCGGAAAATGTTATAATAGTTTGATGAAAATTAAATTTCATAAAATAAGATATACTTATTGGGTAATTATATACAGCTTTTGTTTAAAAGTTTATAAAAATGCAGTTTTACAAAAACTTTCTCCCAAACATATATTGCTTAATTATCTATAACTTTAGTCAAATCCGTTTATTGTTAGTATAGTTTTTGAAAATTTTATACAAGCAGTAATAGGAAGTCGTGTGGTGACCACACTTTATTTTTTCATATGGAAATGCAATATAGAGAAACAATTGATAACAAGCATGGTCACTAGATTGCATTGTGTTGGTACATAAACTTCTGGTTATTTTTGCAATGAGGTTAGGTTTCATTTTGACTGGTTGACACCGTAATTATTTATAAATTGTAGTTCTGGCTATTATAAATTGAAATTGTCCTTGGTGCAATGCCTACCTAATTAAAGTATGATCAAAAATTAATTTAATCTAGTATGGCTATGGAATAGGTCCTAATTTATGAATGTAACTACGTTTACACTTAAATGTCAAACTTGACATTTGATTTTTAAATGACTTATAGTTGCATTCATACATTAGGAATTATTTCATAGCCATACTACTCGTAGATGAAAATAATTTTTGATCATATGTAGTTAAAACCAAATTATAAAATCACATTTCAAGTTTAGCCAAAGTTACACAATTTAAAATAATGAAATGACAACCTTACGCTTACCTCAAAAATAATAACCAGAAGTTCATGTACCAACACAATGCAGCCTAGTGACAATGCTTGTTGTCAATGATTTCCTTGGAATGTCGGCAGTTGTATTGCTATATGAAAGGAAAATGGACTATATCGAATTCTCCGCTGTTAACCTAAAACTAAAGACGTGTTTTATTTCTGCCCCTACTACAATAGAACAACGAATTTTAGCATCTCGTGTAGATTAATGTGATAACCCTATGTACAATTTTTTAAAACTTTATAGAATATATCAGAGGGGCAAGTTACACTATTTGCCCCCTCGACATATTCTATGAGGAGGCAACCGCCCCCCTTGCCCCCCCCTGTTTCTGCGCCCCTGTTTAAACCATAGTTTACTTGATATCGGGACGCCATAGGTCCATGAGACAAGAGTATCTTTTTGTTGTTAAAAACTTCAGGCTACTACATTTTGTTATCAAAATTGATTAAAACTCCCAGGGCAATATTTTTCTTAGCCCCCCCCCCCTCCGTTTTACCCATCTATGTGCATTTTAGATCGCCAAGAGTAACTTTATATTTTTAAGTAGAATAAGTTTAGTAGGTGTACAAAGTTTGAAATAATTATCTTTGAACGTTTCGAAAATATTATCTAAACAAAAACGATCCTCAGCACTACACTTTTAACACCCTGTATCTGGAAAACCAAGGTTTTTTCGGTCTATGGCTATATAAAGTTTTCTTAATATTTCCGTTTCCAGAATTCGCTATTAAAATTTGCCAGGCTAATTTTGGGACACCCTGTATAGACACTTAAGGAAATCCTGAGAAGTATCTGGTAATTTTTGGTACAGAAAAAGGCTTTTGTATAGATATTTTTGTTATAATTTTGCCCTCATATGTAGGTACTTAATATACAAAATTCGAGATACTTCTAACGGTATTTTTGTAATCTTCAAACAACTTAAATCTTCTCTAGAAACGTTTGGTAATCTTTCAAGACCATTAATACCTAGTATTTGGCAATCTGTAGAAACCGTTCGGCGCAGCAATTTACAGAAACTGTTGTGGAAGATTGTTTGTAATTTTCGATAGGTACCTACTTACTATTCAAACCCCTGTGGTAATCATTGGTAATTTTTAAAATCCCCTGCAATTTTATTGATCATTGATAATCAAGACACCTCTGGTAATGTTTAGTAGTATCTAACACGTATGTTTATTAATTCATTAATAAGTATTGTCTACATAATCTTTTTTATTAGAATTTCTCTCTGGAATTACATTCGTATCAGTATCTCTGGAATTACATTCGTATCAGTATCAACAATTGTTCTATCGAAAATGTCCTTGAAAACTAGAAAACAAGAAATCTTTATTTCTTTGCCGCGAAAATTTTAGACAACTTTGCACGTTTGTTCCATACCACTAAGAATGATATTGGTATACAATTTGAGCTACCTGTAACTGCATTGTTGTAATCTTGAATAAACTGAAAAATTTCTCTACATTTTTTCTTCAACTTTCTGTAGATGCCTTTGGTAAACTTTTGAAGCCAATAATAGGTAGTATTTGGTAGTGTTTGTCAATCTCTGCTAATCTGTAGAAACCTTCATAATATTTATAAATCTTGGTCGTCAGTAGTAGTCTTTAAAGATTATTGGTAATTTGAAAGAACCCCTAGTTATATCTATCCCGTGATGTTTGTTAATTTCTGGTAATTTTTAGATATACCTACTTGATAACTGTTGATAACTTTTGAAATTGCTAGCAATTTTCGATGATATTGAAAAACCGGTGGTAATAATTAAAAATCTTGGCAAATTTTGCAACAGAAAATTGTTAGGAATTTGTAGATAACCTTTTGTAATTTTTGCACTTGAAATGCATTCGTATATTTTTTATTACAATTTCCCTCTTCGAATGTAGCCCATTATAATACCTACCATTGTATATAAATATAGCTATCAATAGGTATCAATAAATATTACTTCGACAACTTTGAAGGTCGAAACATTGCTATTTCTTGTTTTGCAGATCGAGACAACTTTGCATGTTCGTTCAATTCCATTAGCGATGATATAACTTTTGAACTACCTACCCCTAATTGCAGTAAAATGAAGAAACCGAAAAGTTGATATTGGCTTTAAATTTCTATAGGTAGAAACTTTTGGTAATGTTTGGACATTTCTGGTATGTTTAGAAATCATTCGTAATTGGCAACACTGTATTACGTAATAACCTTTGATAATGTTTAGAATCATTTTATAATTTAAAACATTTTTTGGTCATCATGGTAATTGGTAATCTCTAAAGATCATTGATAATTTGTGACAACGTTTTGTAATATTCGGTAATTTTTGGTAATATCTAGTAATTGTTGGAAATATTTTATAATCTTTGAAAACATTTGGTAGTATGTAGGTATCTGGTAGTATTGGGACATTTCCGGCAATGTTTGGTAACGCCCAGCAATATATCTATATATATATAAACTTTTGGTAAATTCGTCGTATTTTTGAAAATCATCTCTGGTAAGTTTTGGTAATTTTTGATAATCTTTAGATACTAATTGGTAACTTCAGAAAATCACTACCTAGCAATTTTTATGTAATCTTTATAAATGGTATGGAAGGCTTTCGAGTAGGTATTTTTGGCTACAATTTCATCTCGGATCTAATCCATATAAATGTAAGCATAAAACAATTCTTACCTACTTCATGTTTTCAAAATCAAGACACCTTTGTACTTTCGGTTAATTTCACTCGAAATAATATTTATATAAATTCAAGTTAGCTGCAACTGCACCTATTGCTGTAATCTTGAAACTGAAAATGCATTTTTGCGTTAATTTTCTGTAGAAATTTTTGGCAATTTTTCAAGGCCATTAATAGTACTTATTTGGCAATGTTTGGCAATTGTTGGCAATCTTTATAAACCTTTCGTAATATTTAAAGCTCTATAACAATCTTTGTTGACGTTTAAAAACCTCCTGTAATTTTTTATTTTTGATCGTCACTAGTTACTATATGTACAGGGTGTTTGCTCAAATTTTGACAGTTTAAGGCGACTTTGTTATTCCAGATAGAAAAAAATTGTTCAGATAAAAATTGTAGGGTATCATCCAAACCGTGCGAATTTGCTACACTGTAAATCATACAAGTTGACTATACCACCTTTAAAGGTATTACCTATATCTAGGCTTGCCAGACGTCCGGTTTGACCGGGACAGTCTCGGTTTTCAGACAAAATCCCGGTGTCCCGGCCGGTTTACTTCACGTCCCGGTAAAAATTAAATTGATTATAGTTCTTATAAATGACCAAAAAGTCTAAAAATAATTAACTGTGAAGGATTATTTAGGATAAATACTGTCATTTATTTCACTGTACTGTATGAAAAATAAAAACTGTGGAAGAGATGGTCTGCTAAAAATTAATATTGTCATCATATTGTCTTGTCTCGCCGTCCCGCTTTTCGGGCGAGTCCTATATTGGGCACTAAGGGGTGTAGCGTTAGCGCCAGAAGAGATTTCGCTGCACGCTACACCCCTCGTGTGCAATAACGTTGGACTCGCCCACCTCGGCGCTAGCCGCCTGTGTTCGCCAAGGATGTGCACCCTTGAATACCCGCGACGTTGAAGGGCATTCCGGTGTCCGGTTGAATATTTCAGAAATCTGGCAAGCCTACCTATATCCAACCCTAAGGTATTTTAGAAGTACGTTAATCTAAGGTATACTGAAACTATTCTACCCCCAAACGGTATAATCTACCTTATGAAGAAGTGTAACGTTCGAACTTTAAAGATTTAACGGTATACCCTGCAACCAAACTAGTGACTAAATTCATGGTAGAAAAAAATACTTTAGGAGGTATACTTGAGTACTTTATGAAGGGTTATAAAATTCTACCTCTAGAAGTATACATATCTACCGTGAACTGAAAGCAGTGCTCAACGTCCAAGGTAGAAAGCAATACCTTAAACGGTATATTTGATTACCTTAGGGGTATTAACTTAGCAAATAAATGGTATATAATTTTACTCTTGAAGGTATACACATTTACTTAGCAAAGGAAGTAATCACCAATATTAAGGTAGAACAGTATACCCAAATGGTATACTTGAATACCTTTAAAGATTTTAAATTCCTCATCTTGCGGTAGAAAATTCTAGAGTGCCGGACTGAAGTAATGTGATTCTGATATGCGTTCTAGGGGCAAAAATATAATTTTATTAAAAAGTCAAACAATTGCTGTTGGCACGTTTATTTAGAAATATTAATGTCCCAATTAATTGAAATATACTTGACATATTCCCTATTAAAGATGAAAGTTCACTTTAATCTAGCACTGTACATCTAGAGTTACCAACTTACATTTAAAAAAGACAGCTAAAAGTAACTAAAATTTTTTATTAATCTCTTCATATTTAATTATTTTATATTAATGTTGAATACATTAAATTTGTAGATAATTCGACTAAAATACTCGATAGGGTAGTTTACTAAACATATCTAAGATTAGTTATTTTATAATATTATTTAAGTATATGATTTTTTTTAACTTTTGGAGAGGCTCTTTCGACTGGCAAATGTGAGAGCCCAGAAAACTTAGTGTTTTTTTTAAATTTGCTTAGGGTACTAAACATTACATAAAAGTATTACAGCTGTTATTGTTTCCACCGCCGCTGTGAAAATAGGGACCTCTGCAATTTTAACGTAGTCCCTGCACACATAGTACGAGTTGGTAGGAGCAAACCAATCAGTGTCTTCAGTTGTCGTTGGCACACATAGAACATGTAACCCGAAGGGTTACATGTTCTATGTTGGCACAATACCAGGCTGGAAAAAATTTACATTACAACAATATTTTTTCGAGAAAAACTAATTTAAAACTTACGTTTTTAATAAGCACTAAAGGATCTTCTTTAAACAGTAACGGCAGAAGAATTAAAGAGGCGTCGCTTTTCATGTCTAAAAAATAAATAA